>QZFA01000102.1:0-104511 GCA_003614995.1 Cladosporium phlei
TTTTTTATTATTTTGTTTTTTTGGTTTTTTTTTTTTTTTTTTTTTTTTTTTTGGATATAACAAGCACCTTTTCTCTCTATCTCGGTGGTGGTTTGGTATCAAGAACGAGTTGGGGCAAAAGACATTGCCCCGGTAGTTTGACGATGGGATGTCAGATAACAATTCCGCACTACTGGCCCTTGGATCGGATCTGCTCAGTGACGAACGGACGATTGACGACAGAACATACTACCCATGCAGAGTTGAAGTCAATCAGGCGTAAATACCGTCTGATGAATTCTTAACTCGCTTACTTGCTTTCTCTCTCTCTCACACATCTTGCCACTCTTGCATTGCATCATTCTGTCAGCTTCGTAATCCAGGCTCTCAAGTGTAGGTAAATCACTACCCAAAAGTGAGGTGTGAGGTGATACTCCAGAGCTGTCATGACGACCATCTAAACTCTCTCGCGCAAAGATGACGGCACATACTTTCCTTCGACAGACGCCAGCAACGGCAAGTTTCTACACCCGAATAAAACCACCACCCGCTGCTGTATAGTAGCAGCCGTATCCCGATACACACACAGAAGCCAAGCTCCGACTCCGAGGCGTAACCTCAAACTAACCATTTTACCCCCCGCATGATGCATACTAAGGGCGTCTGGCGTACTACAGAACGTATGTATGCACATGCAAGGTCCCCCAAGGTCCGCCCTGCCTTTGCCCTGCAGACAAGAGTCGGACTGAGATCCTGCGGCCTGTTCGTACATCCTTGGGAGATCGCGCATTTGTGCAGCAAGAAGCCAAGGGCTCCTGGGCCAAGGACACTGAGTTGTGCGAGGACTTTCCTATGTAGGTAACAGGTGTTGTTGCTTTCTGGGAGCACGTGAGATGCAGATGGTGATGATGGGGATGCGGGTTGGGTTAGGTAAAGGTGTCAGGCAGTCCAGGCGGTGGGTTTTGCAGGTCTGGCGCAACGGGGATGCTTTCCGACCGTACTGGCGAAACCAATGGCAAGAGGGCAGAAAGATGCGACATTTTTCCAGACATGAAATCTGCAGTGTCGCATTGGGCCGCCAAAAACGACACGCTCACAATAATAAATGAGACGCACAACCCCATTCGAGAACGTCGGCGATCGAGTGGGTTCTTGGGCATCGACGAAAGTCTATTTTGCTCTCCATCTCTATACCAACCTCCTCTCGGTCGGCCCAAGCCGACGCGATGGCCGTGCTGTCTTGCGGCTGCACTACGATGGTAAGCGACTGAACGATTGAAGGGACGAGTAGCGGACGGAGCGTTGACATTTGAAGTTGACAAGTGTTGCTAGTAAATGTCGTGTCATGGGCGGGAATTCCAAGGGATTCCCCTGTGAGAATTGATTGCCTTGATTTGTGCGAAAACGGTAGGTGAACGAGGTGGATGTTCGGAGTAGTTCGTTCGTTCAGCCCTGCGAGGCATGCACGCATGCTCGCATGGTCGCTCGATGCAATGCGGCCAAGCCGAGGAGTGCAGTTAGCAGTCGGTAGAAAAGTGGGAGATTTCCTTGGTTCGGGTTCCTCGGAGGAAGGAGAAATGGCGAGCGGGCCGGGCGGTGGTGGAAACGGCGGGCTTGGGCTTCGCTCGATGATGGCAACATGGATGTTTCGCGGTGGATATCGAAGAGTGGGCTCTGCTTGGTGCGGGCTTGGTCGGTTTCGTTCCTCGTTGGAGGGGAAAGTGGAAATTGCCATCTGTTCATGTGGCAGTAGCTATGCCACGTCGTCTGCGGTATCAGTCTTGTTGCAACTTGCAGTATGTTACATGTATTGCTGCCTTTGTGTCATGTTGGGTCAAAGTCTCGCTTGTGTCAGTACTGACTGGCATACCCCTGTCTGATAGACATTCGTTCGTACCAACGCCTTTCGGCAACAAGATGATGTCGCAGCGGTTGAGCGATGACAGCATGGCCTCGCTACTTGTCGACTTGCAACCGGCGAGCAATCCAAGTCTTTGGCGAAGGATGAAAATGGCGGCGGATGGGGCCGGCGGTGGTTGGCTCGGATGGAAGACAGGCAAGGGTTCACAGGCCGGCCGGCATCCCTTCACACTTGGTTTTGGTGGCGCCGGGCAGTGACGCAGCTAGATGTGTGCCGTCATGGGTTTAAGAGTGCGTGAGAGAGAGAGCGGGCTGGGTAAGTTGGGCTGGGCTGTGATGGGATGGGGGGATGTTCTGAGCAGGATGCAGTAGTGGTATGCAGGCAGGATGTTGGATGGCAGCGTGGCAGAAGTGTAGCAGAAAGCATATTCGTAGCGTTTCCCTTCCTCCTACACACACTTTTGCGTCTTTTCATGCACGTCTGCAGCTTATCCTTATCACTTCAGCCTGCATGTCCTGCCACGGTCAAGCCACGTGAGAGAGAGAGAGAGAGAGAGAGAGAGAGCTGCTTACAACGCCCGTCGTCAACAACACCACCACCACCAACTACCTAAGCTTGCTTGCTCGTACTGCTTTGCTTGCCTGCTCGCTCGTGTCACTCCAACAACACCCAACACATGTCTGCTGCATCAGGTACTCTCGACTCGACCCTCCAAGAGACCACACCGAGATACCATACCACCGCCTCAGCTACTTAACTGAAGCGCGACTCGACACACCGCAGCCTCATCTGCCAGACCCCTCGAAACAACCATTTCCCTGTCGGCACGCGCGCTTCTTCTTCTTCTCTCACACCCACTTCCACTTCGACATCCTAAACCCTCGCACATACCACTCTACGTACTCGGACATCCTACCCGGTAAGATCCACCCCACTACCATGCCCTTCCCTACCCACCGCACATCCACTCCATCCTTCTACGCCTCTGGTCCCGGCTCTTTTTTTCTAGCTGCTCCGCTCCGCTGCCCTCCGCCGACGAGGTCCACACTACTCACCTAGTATGTCGTGCGACCATTTGCTACTCTTCACTTCTGCTCTATCATGCAAGCCTGTCATCTCATCACCGCACAACTCACACCGCAGCAATGGGCGAGAGGAGCAACACCGGCGGCCTGCTGGCCTTCCCTACCCTGCGTTCAGCCTCGAGCTCCCGCGCATACCACACTACCAGCACCAGCAAAGTACTAACCGTACCTCACGAACAGAAGCGATCGTCGCACCAGACTCCCTTGGCCTACCACTCTAAGCGGCACGAAATGTCCTACAACCGCACCCTCTCGCCGGGTGGTCGCCGTCTGACCAACCCGGCGAGGGCCTCAGACAGCAGCTTCGACCCTTACTACTCGCAAAGGCATGGCGTCTACACCTCACCACGTGCCAGCACCGACCGAGTCATCCCCATCTCGACCCAGACCTACATCAACCCGCCCTCAGTCGCCAGCACAACCACCACTCGCCTCACTCCCGGATACGATGCCTACTCTGGCCGGCCCAGACGCTCGTCCATGCTCGATGGCAGTCGCAGCGGCTCAACCAACCCTGCTCCGACTCGCAGCCGTCCTACTGTCGTCCAGGCAGACGTTCGCCCGGTAAGCCCACCGAGGCGCGATCGACCCGACTTTTACGTCCAACCCGCCTCTTCCAAGGAAGTGAAGACCTCCCGTCACTTTGACCATAAGAAGGTCTACAGTGTGGACGATGGAAGCGTCAAACTTGTTGCCGACGTCAACCTGGTGCCGGGCGGAGAAAGTCATCACAGGCAAAAAGATACCAGTGACAGGCTTGGGTACAGGACCTCTGGAAACGATCGCGAGCGGAAGCCGTATCACCCGACCGGCAAGAGTTCGAAGACTGTTGATGATGACAATGCCTACTCGTACACCGACCCAGCTAGCATGTACAAGGACACCGAGCCAAGATGGCGTGAGACGAGGCCACGACGAGGTAGCGTCGACCGTGGCGGTGCCAGTCGGGAGCGTCCTGTCAGCATGATCGAGCCATACGGAGCTGACCCGAGAAGGTCCACGCGAGAGATTGGTCCTCCGCCAAGTCAGCGAGGTTGGGATAAGATCAACGACATAGGACGCAGCCGCAGCACGCGCGACCCAGTCCCACACTCTCCCTCACGAGGAGGTCGCGACCGGGACGAGTCTCGTGGGAGATACAACGACAGCCAGGATCCTTACTACATTGCGCCGCGGAAGAGCTCGGCCGACAGAAGCCGAACTCTAGCCGTTCATCAGGACCGCCCTGCCGAGCGCTACGATCTCGACTATGACGATCGCCGTGAACCAAGGCATCACGAACGCAAACTCAGCGCGACCAGGCACAAGGACCGCAGCGTCTCGAGGCGAGGCTTTGGCGTTAGGAGCGACAGCAAGGATCGCTACGGCACTCGTGGAAGCAACGAGAGCTTTGAGACGCGCCCAGCACGGGACTCTGGATTTGCCCCGCTTGACTCGCAATATCCTGGACGTGATCGTTCGCATGCGCCGGACCCGAAGCACAAAGACCACCATCGCAGCTATGAGGACTATGACCGTGACAGCAGCGACCGTGATCGCCCACGAAAGGACGACATCCACAGGCATCACCGCCGCCGCGAGAGCGAGCGCGACGATAAGAAAGAAAGCGACAACAGCCTTTCTGGTGCTGCCAAGATCGCAGCGGGAGGACTCGGCGCTGCTGCAACGCTCTTCGGTCTCAACAGAGAAAAGGGAAAGAAGGAGGAACGGGAGCGCGAGGAGAGAGAAGAACAAGAACGAAAGCGCGAGCAGGCTCGCCAGCGTGAACTTGAGAGGTCTCGCGAATACGACAGCCGCAGAGATCGTGAGGGCACTGCGGAATCCGAGAGACCCGAGAGACGTCGCCGTGGAGGAGCTTCCAGCGAGGATGATCCGCCAGTTGAACGCCAGCGAGACCCATACCCGGAAGCTGACCGCGGACTCGGCTTTGCATTTGAAGGCTCGGGTGAGGGACAGAAAGCTCGCGATGCCCCACGAGACGCTCCTCGAGATGCTCCTCGTGAGCCTGCTGCCCCTGTGGCGCCTGCTGTCGCCCACGAAGCGCCTCGCCCGCAGCCTAGACACGACAACTCCATGGATCGCGATATCGACCGTCCGTACGAAGCTCAGCCTCAAGTACCCGCTCCACCACCAGCTACCGACGCTGATGAGGACTATCGCCGCCGCATGGAACAGGTGCAGCGCGAACTTGGTCTTGCGGCTCCGGAACACAACTCGGACTCCGACCCTGATCGTGAAAGACGTCGCCGAGAGCGCGAACTTCGCCAGGCTGAGCGTCTGGGACGCAAGTCAAATGGCTCCCACGCCGACACTGCCAGCCACTACGATCAGACTGTGCCGCCCGGACCTCCATCAAGTGGCATGCGGGCCAGCTTCGAGGACGATGCCAGTCAAGCTCCTAGCCAAAGCACATGGGCATCGAACAACGGCCAGCAGCAAGAGCTCAAGCGTCGCGCCAGTGTACTCGACTCTTCCATGGACGCCGGCCTCATGGCTCAGGTGATTGATAACAGCCAAAGCGAGAAGCGTGAGAACCGCGTGCGGATCGTCGACCCGCCATCGGACGAAGAGGACAAGAAGCCAAAGGGCATCTTGAAGAGACCTACCTCGAAGTTCCCCGAAGACCCGAACGCTGTGCGCGAGGGCGTGGCACCCTTGAAGGATGTATGTATATCTTGTTGTCTCGATGAATGCATCACTTTTACTGACTTGATATCTACAGGCCAATAAAAAGGGCATTCCCCCAGGTGCGCGCTGGACCAAGATCGACCGCCGCCTCGTCAACCCCGAAGCGCTGGAGAAATCCAACGAGCGCTTCGAAGAGCGCCAGGACTTTGTCATCGTCCTGCGTGTCCTCACCAAGGATGAGATCCAGAAGCTTGCGGACCGTACGCGCGACATCAGAGGTGAGTCTTGCACGAATAAACCACATATCCCCTCTCCCCAAACTCTCACTAACTCCAAATCCAGCCGAAGCCCGCGCCCAAGAAGACAAACACGAACGCCGTGCCTCGCGCCGCCGCGACCGCAACCGCGACCGCAAAGACCGCGACGAGTACGAGGACGAAAACTCAGAGGACGAATACGCTCCCCGCAAGCCCAAGATGCTCGAAGCACCTTCGTCCGCGGGCGCCTCGCAGGCTGCCGATGCGGATTTCATCCGGGGGGATCGCGAGAGGAGGGAGAGGGATCGGGAGAGCGTTTATGCTCCTCCGCCTCCTTCTGCTTCTAATGCGCCTTCTTCTTCGAATGCCAGGGGCGAGAGGGATTATGATCAGTGGTGAGGTGGGGAGTGAGAGAGAGAGAGAGAGAGGAGAGTTGGGTACGAAGTGAGGTGAGGTGAGGTGTGAGGAGGGTCGATTTCTAAGGAGGGTTTGCTGCGCTTATTGCTTTTGCTACGGCGCATCATGGCATTGCATGGCATGTCGACTGGCAAGACCGGTCGGTCGATCGATTCATTTGTTTTGACTAGGGGGGGGGGGACCTTTTAATTTTTTTGGTCCATGCATTAGCGGATCTCTTTTTGTTTTGCATAACACACACATACGCTGTGTCGAAAGAAAGCACACTTGCATTTTCCAGCTTTTACCATCACCATTTTTCACTATCAGCGGTCCTCTCACTGGTATCTTACAAGCGAACGTTGTATGTTCAGCAGCAGCTTTCAGTTGTGGTCAGGTCAATACGGACATGCGAGTTCCGTTTCTCCTCCTCCTACCTACCTTTCTACACTCCTGCTCTCCTACTACCTTCTTCTTCTTCTTCTTCTTCTTCTTCTTCTTCTTCTTCTTCTTCTTCTTCTTCTTCTTCTTCTTCTTCTTCTTCTTATTCTACTACTTTCTAGTCCCCTCCTCTCCTACTACCTTCTTCTTCTTCTTCTTCTTCTTCTTCTTCTTCTTCTTCTTCTTCTTCTTCTTCTTCTTCTTCTTCTTCTTCTTCTTCTTCTTCTTCCATCACACTACATGTATACACACGTAGTGAGAAGACAGGGAGCAAAAGGCAGATTGGACAGGGTTTTCTTTCGCTTCGCCTGGCCTTTTCCTTCCTTCCTGCATGTACGCTTCTCATACATGTAAACCGATGGTATGTGGAAGGTTGCATCAATAGAGTAGCCAGTTGGTTGGTCAGTTGGTTGGTCGGTTGGTCGGTCGGTCGGTCGGTCGGTCGGTCAGTCGGTCAGTCGAATGAAGTCGAGAACAAAAGGGCGCGGGAAATCGCCTGGACCTCACTCACGTACGCCCAACTCCGCGTAAGTCAGCAGCAGCAGCAGCAGTAGTAGTAGTAGTAGTAGTAGTAGTAGTAGTAGTAGTAGTAGTAGTAGTGTACTGTACTGTACTGTACTGTACTCGAGAACATGATCCGGTTGAGTATGCCCGCCACCGTGATAGGGAGACGTGATCACTCCATCGAAAACGAGGAAGTGGAAATTTATTGATGTGAAAGAAATGCGAAAAGAGTTTCAAAGGAGAAAAAGCAATAGTCCACTTGATATTGGTAGTCCCCCATTCGCAGTAGCAGTAGTAACCTATAATACATAATAACCTTCCCCCCCAGTTCCCAATCCCATCCCCTGATTCCAGGAGGAATGAGACCTCGAAACCAAAAACAGAGAGAGAGTTGCAAAATAAATAGACAGCAGGTAATAAGGGCCGCGCTAATGCTCCGATAAACAAAACCACAAATATAGCAATAGGTAGAGCCGCAAAAAAAGCAAAAGCATTTCAAGAGTTCCTCCGGTTTTTGCCCACAAAACGCCATAGCTCAAGGGGTGGAAAAGAGGAAAGACAATCCCGTGGGAATTGCGCGACTAGAATGCTTGGGTAGGCACAAGCTAAACGCACATGGTATCGGAGGAGCAAAAGAATTTCGAGCCGGAAAGAGAGAGAAAGAGAGGTCCCCGAGAGATTGGAAAAGTGAAGCAGTAGTAGCGCGGGATGAATGGCGGTACCAGCCGGCCAGAGAGGTGTTTGCTCTGCTCCTGTGTCCTTCCTTTCGTGCCCGAGAGGAGAGTATCGGACGAGGAGTGAGAGATGTGTCGAGTGTAGCGCCTGTCCAGCGGGCCAAAATGTTGTAGGGCCAGCTGGTTTGGCGGGTGACTCGAGAAATCCGGAGAGCCTTTGTGATACCGTTCCAGTCCTATCCGCGCCCCGGTCGTAGCAAGGGGTATCCGAATAATTATCAAGAGGGGTGAGAGAAAGAGTAGTGTCGCGATAAGGGTCAGGGTCGTCGCCTGATACGTGTGGTGGAGCTTCCAGCGCTCAATCAGTGTGCCGTGAACGCCGGAGTAAAACAAGGATGGTGGTTGTACAGGAGTTGCGCATAAAGCGCAACCGGTTGGTCGAATGGAGCAAGAGGCCGTGGTGAAGGAAAGTGGTGAACGTTATGTGGATGGTGAGGGATGCCTTCAGTAGGCCGCAACTTCGGCTGCGTGAGGTGCGATTTTCGCGTCTGGTGAGCTGCGCATGCGTACGGCTTCTGCTTCGGCCGCTTCAGTCATCATGGCATCTTCATAGCCAATCAAAGCTTGCGAGTGGAGCTTGAACGATTCGCCCATGAGCTTGGTGATGCTATTGAATGTCAGTGAATGTCCAAAATGTGCTCGGAATGGTTCGACTTACCCCCAAACTACGACTTCATCAATCATGCTGCCCCAAAGTCTTGCGACAGTGGCGCTCAGCTTCTGGTTGACGCCGTCCATCGAATCGTCGTCGAAGAGGTTACGCAGCTTCTGGTACATGGCCGCTTCCTCATCTGTCGCAGGCGCTTCGTCATGCTCGACACGCCACAGCCACAAGCTGAGAATGACCATCAAGTCAAGACCGCAAAGCGGGTGCTCAATGCTCCAGTTTGTGGCCGAAGTCCTGGCGACCCATCGAATACCCTGCAGAGCAGCGACTTCGATACAGTCGTAACAGGCTTGAATGACGTGCAGCATTTCCTGAGAACGCTTGACGTTGTCGCGCGCATGGGTCATAGCAGCAGCGACTTCGTAAGAATCGTGGTAACGCAGAGCTTCTTGCACCTGCTTCAGGTCCACGATGAGCCTTGCGCGGCAGTTGCGGTATACGGCCATGGAGTTGAAGATCAAAGGGTGGCCCTTGTGCGGTGCACTAAGTTGGACGACGACTGTTTCCGGCTCGCACAGCTCAAGCGACTTCTCCCACGTGTCAAGAGCCAAACGAAGCTTGTACTCGGTAACGACATCCTGAAGAGCGTTGGGCGAGCGCTTGTGGTACCAAACCTCCATGAGGATGGCATTGATCATGACACGGGTACCGAAAGCGCTGTAGCGTGCAGTCTCACCGGAAAACAGAGCGTCGTGCGCAGCTCTGAAGGACATGTTTGACGAAGTGGCGAGATTCTCGTACCAGCTTTCGTTTTCGTTGTCGGTGACGTTCATGTTCCATAACGTCTCCGAAGAAGGGAGCTCAAGAGTGTCAAACTCGTTGAAGCTAATAGCAGGGGTGTGGTTGTAGGTCATTGTCAGCAGGCCGAAGAAGATGTAGACGGCATAGTAGGTGCGTCGGCAGCCCTCGTCCTCGATCCATTCTGCGTGTGTTGGTTTGCGACCTGAACGAGCCTCGTGGCGCAAGTTCAACTCGTAGCGGTTGCCAGCGACCATGTTTGCCAGCAAGCTCTTGATCGAGCACGCCCACTCAAGACCCTTTGGGTCGCCACTCCAGCTAGCAAAGCTCATGTTGAGCAGTGAACTCTGCATTATCCACAGCGGGCACTTGCGTGAGCTGAAATTCTCCCGCTGCTGCAGGAACTGAGTGATGAGCACCTTGGAACCGATGTGCAGCATATAAGCTTGGTCTTGTTCGAAGGTATAAAGAGCACCTATCGACAAGACCGACAGCAGAAGCGCTGCAGGCACCTTGGCTGGGTCGAACGAAGCCGGGTGAATGAATGGCAGGTGGTGGTGGAAGAAGCTGAAGTATGTCGAGAGATAACGGTTGAGGACCGACAAGACAGGAAGACGGAAGGTGTCAATGAGAGCACCTTCAGAGTCGCAGTAGCGGACGTTTTCCAAGATAGTCCTCAGCTGCTCTTCATTCTCCACCTGCGGCGACTTGGCCATGGTGCACTGCTGAGGTGGACCAGGCGACCTGCGGTAGTCGACGGGAGAAACCGGGCCCATCATCGATGTGAAGGGTGAGAGCGCACCAGGCGTCAGGTTTCCTGTCATCGTCGGGTTGAAACCAGGCAGACCGTCATTAGACTGACCTGCTTGGCGGTCCATGAGAGGCGGCAGCGTGTTCGATGCGCCGTTGGAGAAGTTCATCAGGTCGTGGCTAGGGTCGCCATGCGAAGAGATGGATGACGGCTTCGGTTGGGTAGGGTTCTGAGGCAGCATCTGGTCCCAGCCCTGCATCTGCGGCAAGGTCATCGAACCTGGGTAGGGGATGTTTTGGTCAATAAGCTGAGGGCCGTGGGATGAGATAAGCGGCTCTGCGGTGATGCTGGCGACGTCCTGGCCGGACATGGCGGCCTTTTGTTGAAAGTTTGCCATCAGCATGGCGGCCTGTTCGACGCCGAATGGATCGTTGCTATCGCCATACTGCTCGAGCGATGCATCGTCGAGCTCGGGCAGCTTGGTTTGTGGCGCGGCAGTGGGCGATGCCTTGCCAGCGTTGTTATTCTTTCGTTTCGAGTCGCTCTGCAGAGGCACGCCGCCATCCTTGGCGTGGACGGTACGGTCGTGGCGCAACAGCAGATCGCGACGCACAAAGGTGCTGCGGCACTTCATGCATTTGAATGGACGTTCCTTGGTGTCTGGGAGAGTGGTCAGTGATGGAAAACGATGGAGGTTGTCTGTTATGCCCCGCCAGCCCACCTTGCGATGAGCGCGCGAAGGGCTCCCCGCCTCTGGTGGGATGGCTTGCAGGTGCCTGGAGTAGACTTACGACTTCTTTCGTGGCGCGAGCGGTGCTCAGACCTGCTGAACGCGCGGTTGCAGAACTGGCACTTGTATCTCTTCTCCTTCTCCTTCTCTTTGTCGGGTGGCGCGGTTCCGTTGGAAGCCTTGCGGCTGGCGACGGGCGATGCGCCGGGCGTCATCTCAGCTCCTGCAACGGCGGACATGCTGTGAACGACTCCTGCGCTGGCTGCGGATGGGTCTGCGGGCTGTTTCTGGGGGTGGTGGAAACGGCGCGACGGACGACAACCAGCAGTGCGAGGCGATTAAATGATCTCGGTGTTTCGTATGGGCGTTTGGTTCATGGCAGTGTCAGGCCGCATAGAGAGAAGCGCGGCTTCTTGGCGGGAGGGACCGCGGGGCGAGAGCGAGTGGTGGAAGTGAATGTGAACTGGGACGCGTTCGATGGAGACACGGACTACAGGACCTGCACGGTGGTACCTGGCGATGATGGATGATATGTGTTGACGGTAGGTAGAGGGGTAAAGAGGGGGATGAGAGGTGGGTAGGAGAGAGAGGCGGAGGCTTGGGCGGAAATTCCAGAAGGGAAGACCTTCGCTGAACGAGGGACGGAAACGAGCCCACAAGCCCGTCACCAGCCAGGCCGGGCAGTCCAACGCCAGCAGCAACACCACCGCCAGCTCCACCTCGCGCGGAGTGTGCTCAGTGCAGAAATGGCGGGAGGCGGCACGAGGGACGCCCGCCGATAGGCCCACGCGCCAGTGCCAGTTGCTAGTGACTGAGGTGGCTGATGACCCGGGATAACCTATCCTATCCTTGGACGCAACGCAACATGATTTGTGCCACTTACCACCTACCCTACGGCCGCCTGCCAGCGCACAGTCAGACGAGGAGACGAGAGGAGAGGAGAGGACCCGTTCGTTCGTTCGTTCGCCGCTGCTATAGCATGCCGCCATGCGGTATAGCCATGGCCACGTTCGCTATCATATTACATGTGCATACATCTCATGCATCCCGACCGTCCTTATTCTCCTTCTGTTTCGCGGCCTCCGATTGGCATATGCCCACGTGATGCACTGGTTCGAAGGCTACGAACCGGCTAGGAAGCTGTCAAGCCTCTGCCCGTTTCACCCGTATTGACACACACTATTGGCATCTTTGCCAGTTCCAGTCCTCGTCCTCAGTGGCAGCCCAAGTGGTGGCACCTCTGATGTTAATCGTTGACCGCCCTCTCGTCTTCCATGTCTCGCATGCGATGCGACTGGACTACTGCCCTCGGTCGCGGTAGTCTCATGCAGGCAGCAAAGGAGTCTCATGCAAGCGGCGAGCAAACGATGCAAGACAGCTCGAAAACACGCGCTGCGGCATGGCATGGCAACTGCTAACTCGGCACCACACCGCCACACCCATCCTTCACTTACTCGCACCCGTCGTCCGAAGAAACTACCATCCTACCCGCTCTCTCCCCGTCGGCAAACGCGAACTTTTTAGAATCGTTTCTTTCGTCACGCGCGGCTGTTCCCAGCCTCTCTTGCTGTCTGGTCCCAAGATATCTTCTCTCCCTTGCTGCACGTCGCATGTCACTATTGTCGCTCGCATGCCACTCGCATCCCCCGCTTCTTCTACCCCTTCCACGCAGGGCGCACAGAGGTGATCGCTCCCGAGATGTGCAATCTCAAGGCCTGGACACATTTTCACATGCGATCGATTCTCGGGGCGGGCAAGAGCCGCTAGGTGGAGCCTCCGGCGTTAGATCTCACGAAACCAGTTCCCTGTCGCCGGTGCCTCCATCACCACGCGTTACACTTGCCACTAGACTCACGGGGAGTTTCTTCCATGATGCCTAGGGTGACAGAGCCCCACCCCGCCCCGTTGACAATCGACGCTCCGAATCCTCAGGAACAGACTGCCACCCATTCGCCAGGCCTGAAGCCTTGAATAGTTTAGATTTTGTGCTATGAGGCGACTTGCATAGACAGATCATGTCGCTCGCAGTCGCAAACGAGCGGTCTGCCATCACCGCCATCCTCGGCAACGTACACCGCCGACTCGACAAAAACCTAACCGAACATCGATTTAATCTAGAGCTTACAGCGCACAATTACACGACCCCTCCCTCGACGCCCTCCCGCCAAAAGTAATCAACCCTCTTCGATAATCCCCGCGCCGCCGCCACCACCACCACCAAGCCGTTCATCGTATCGTTTTCCCAGTTCCCAGCTCCCTGTCACAAGGGAAGCGCCCCGGCTAATTTCGGCGTCTCGGATCGTCCCCTAACCCTTTCCTCCTTCCTCTTCTTCGAAACAGGCCCCACTTCCCACGATGCCCTTCTCTTGCTCGAGTCGAGACAAACGAACCGCTCGACATCCCCGATTGGAGTCTGCCGTTTTGACTTTTACTTTTAATATTATCATCATCGTCAGCTAATGCCGTCGCATGTGCCTCGGGCTGAATCTATTCTTTGATGCCGCGAGGTGGAGGGCTGCATTGGATGTTCCTCCGCGCGCGCACGACCTGCCCTGAACGGCACCCTCTGATCACGCGATGTGCGACGAGATCGCATGTTGACATACATGTAATATTGTCGTAGTCAGAAGTGGAGGTTCCAAGATGACGCTTGAACCCGTCGCTTCGATGTTCGCATTAAACTTATTGTTATTATTATCATGGTTCGTAATTGAAGATGCGGACAACCTTGCCGCTGACACAACAACAAAGGCCTAGACGGTCAACTCAAACTCCCGACGATCGCCACTACGGCATTCACCACTGGTGCGGCGACTTCTCCTATCCTTCACTTCAGCAGTATTATTTGCTACTACTACTGACCGGCGATGACGTGAATTTCCGGATTCGAAGATTGGGCTCTCCCCATTGATGGATTGGATGATTGATCGGATAGCATTTGTCAACGGCGCATCGTCGTCACCATCACATTATTCAGCCTTTCCATTTCGTCTTATCGACTTTCTTCCCACCCACCCCTCCACCCCTCGTCTCGTCCGCCCCTCAATCCCCCCTCCTCTCCTTTCCCTCCACGCCATCATCAAAATCTCACTCACTTGCTTACTGAGCACGGCTGGGCTGGGCAAGGCGGGCAGGCATGGCATGGCAGGGTCAAATCTCGCACGCAAACCCTTGAAACCTCGCACGACCCATTAATGATAATCACAAACATCAATTCATGATCATCGTCTTCGCCTACTATTGCGAGTTTTGCTATGGTTGCATCCGGTCACTTGCTTGAACCTCAATCATCTCCGTGCGTACTAAAACAGGGTCTTGGTAGGGGATCACAGCACGCGATGGTAAGGAGACAGGGAACCTTTTGATGTCGACATTATCGTTGCTGCTGATGATTATAATGATGATCTTTGGGGAGGGATAACGTAAGTGAGTGATGGTGGTCTAGACTTCCTGGATGGAGTTGGTTGATGCTATCGTCTCTGTGGCTGTTGAACTTGCGATTCTTTCACTGTGCGCGTGTTCGGTGTCTATCTCGCGCACTGATACTTGAGGTAGTCACCGTATATCAGGGAACGCGATACTGACGGCCAGTTCGCAACCATTCCAATAGACTAATTGGGAGTACGTCATTAACTTATGTGATACAGTAACAATCGGCCTCGGGAGGGGAGTTTTTGGACGGTGTTCATCGACTTGATCGGAGGACATATCGCTTGCCTCAACTCACCAATTTGGAGTACCTGATCTGAAGCTGAGAGGATGCATACACTGATGTCTCCAGTTGACTCTGACCTCAGATACACTTGCCATTCGAAATAGAGACAAACGATTCGACAGATCTATGTATGTGTGAGGGTTAGGGTTGGTGTTGGTTCTGTTGTTCTGAATCTTGATACTCAGATCTTCTTGCCTATCTAAGAGCATTCGCTGGTACCAACGAGACTGAAATATCGTGTTCATCTTTATGCACGATACTGCTCGGTTTCGGGTGTGTTACAGCAAGCAGTGATGAGGTTTATCGTTGGGTATCGTGGATGTGAATCACCATTGAACTTGCCCCACCAACATGAACGATGAGGCATTCGAAGCGAGTGTTGAGATGTACAATTCGATTGATTGAGAATCAGGCGACTGTAGTGATAGATGGTATGCTAGAATCTAGATGTAGACCTCAGACATGAGGCGGTGCCACCATACACGCCAAAGACATGCCGAGTCGTCAAGATAGATCAGGCCGGAGAATATCGCGAAAGTAACACGCACTGTGGAACCACCTGGATACTGTAAGCTTCCTGATTGAGTCACAATACCTACCTAACCCTGAGACAACTGGTTCGGGCTGATTGGAAAGAATACACTGGGTATACTGCGAATCTAGTCACGCGTGTGGTTGTCTTGGGAGTAGACACAGCATGTCGTCTGAAGTGAATATTAGGACGGCTGAGGAGTACTTGGATATCCTCCTCAAGATTTCCTGCCCCATTTGACCGACATCCCCAAGACAACCAGGAAAGAACAGCGATGTTCGTTGAGACGTACTGTAATTGATGAAGGAATAGATTAAATGCTCATGTAATGGAGAGGGCACGGCTAGCGAAATGTACCTAATCAATTCGTCGGAACACGGCTTGCTGCTGGGACGGATGGAAGTGTCTGCCTGCCCTGATTTGCTCCAGTAATAACCAGTCCTTTTGCGGTGGCCTGCGTGGAACAAAGCGCGCTGTGCGACTTTTCCATTATTGTTTCCACATGGAGAAGCGACTGAAGACAAAAGACTTGGATACTGTACAGAACACTGGAAGACAGCAGGACAGGACTGAACATCAACACGCTAAGGCTAAGCCCCTCGCCTCGCCTCCCACCAAAACAATCGGCTTGGCGGCACATCAGGTCGGGCGTGAGTTCTCATTTGTCCAGCAGGGGCCTTGACCCTGCGCCGATTGCTACACCGTCCATCCAATCCATTGCCCGAGCAAATCGCATGCGGTTGCCGGTCTACCATCGCTTTGACGGCCTGGCCAAGTACGAACGCTGCCCATAAGCGTCGAGCTGGGCTGCGTGCGCTTCCACCATTACTGTCAGTACCACCGCCGCCGTTGCTGCGGTAAGGGAACCGCTTCATTCCAGGGACATCCCCGCCGGGCCTGCTCACTGGTCACCGCACTCCTGACGACGACTGTGGCGATATCTGGACGCGGCGCTTGGGAGCTGCCTGTTGTCAAGACGCTGTTCGAGAGCTGCGCTCTGCGACATCGCGAAAGCCCGCAACTTCGCCAGCTGTCTCAGCCAAGTTCGCGCTGCTATACCCTGAAGACAGCAGCCACACGCACTAGGACCGGAGCACCACGCCGATCTCCTCAACCCGACTACTTCTTCCCACAATGAACGGTCTCGCGGGCAGCGTGTCGCCTTCGGGCCAGCTGTACGTGCGAGCCCTCTACGACTACGATGCCGACGACCGCACAAGCTTGAGCTTCCGCCAAGGCGACATCATCCAGGTCATAACACAGCTGGAAAGCGGGTGGTGGGACGGTGTGATACACGGGGTCAGAGGATGGTTTCCAAGCAACTATTGCGCCGTCGTCAATACGCCTTACGACGACGGGCGCGGAGGCAGATCAGGCGTAGACTCCGAGGCAGAGGAATCAGAGGAGGACTACGGAGAGCCGCAGATGGGCATGGATCAGAGCTTTGGCAGAGGCGCTGTGAACGGCATCCTGGCGCATCACGATGCCGTGGCTACGAACATGCAGGAAGAAGCAGCATTCTGGATACCCCAGGCCACTCCGGACGGAAGGCTATTCTACTTCAACACTTTGACGGGCGACAGCAGGATGGAGCTGCCTCTAGAGGCACCAACATCTGCGAATGAGTCTGGCCCGCATGATCGCACCAACATGTTCATCCCAGACCAGAGTCGACCACCAGCAGAGCTCATGGCTGCAGGCTACGAGCGCGACGACGATACTGACTATGCCTCGGCGTCGGAAGCAGAAGACCTGTCATTCACACGCGGGTCAAAGGGTTCAAGCGTAAGTCGCAACACGTGTGATGCTCATGTATGGATAGTGTGGGTTCACAGACTGACGCGTAACATCACAGAGTCGGCGCCACCGACGCTCTTACGAAGGCGTGTCACCTGCGACATCCATGGATTCCCTCAGTGTTGCATCGCAAAACCGGTCACATACCAATCTATCTTCCATGAACAACACATCGTTCTCGGCCATGCAGCAGGGCATCCCGCCTATTGGTACCACCATGGCGTCTTTCGCTAATGCACCTGCTGCCGCGTCCACGACCTCGCTTCTGGCACGGCGCTTTTTCGACGACGCGCATGCTGTACCGTTAACCTGGAACACGATGGTGGAGGACATGCGCCGAGCCGTCCAGCGCTACCGTGAAGTGATCAACACTGGTGAGCGGTCGGAATATGTACGCAAGGCTGAAGACATCTCCGACCACCTGCGCCTCCTGCTTGCGGCCGGATCGGGCACTACCGATAATCACTCTGGCAATCCTTCAATCATCTCCACCAACAAAGCACTCTATCCTCATTTTAGGGAGATGATGTCTCGTTTCTCGAAGCTTGTGCTCTCATCGCATATCGCCGCTGCAGATTGGCCTGCTCCAGACTCCTATCAAAAGTGTCTGCAGGAAGCCGAAGGCGTGCTACACGGTGTCTATGGCTTCGTGGAGGTTGCACGACAGCAGCGGGGAGAGGACATCCCCCGCCTCGCTCCCGGATTTGTGTCTGGCAGCAGAAATGCGGGCAACTGGCAGAGCAATGGCCTATTCTCCAGAGATCCCATGGCCTCGATGACTTTCATGGATGATGAACCCGACGCGATTATCGAACCCACAGCACAACTTGACCAGGCTCTACTCGATCGACTGGAAGATCTCAAGAGACTAGTCGTCTCGAGCATCAGAAGACTGGACGAGCATTTGATCTTACGCGACACTCTAATTACTCCGCAGAGGCACAGAAAAATCGGCAACAACATCTGTCGGCAGGCTGGCCAGGTTGTTGAAGTCTGCAGGCCTTATCTCGCCACGGTGGAGTCGATCAACCTCGCACCTCTTGGATCGGACTTCACAAACCCACAGATCAACGACTTTGCCGAACACAAGCAGAAGCTGTACGACGCCACTTCGGATCTTGTCATGGCATGTCAATCGGTTGCAAGCCCACTTGCCGACGAGTGGTCCGAAGTCCGAGGCACATCGCTTGAAGAAAGGGTGACCCGTGTGAGATCCGTAGGACGCGAGCTCGATACAGCAGCATCCCAGCTCCTCTTCTCGTTACAGTTGCTGTCCGAGTTCATGTCATCGGACGATTCGATCTCAAGAGACCCACATCGACTGACAGACGGCGGAGCCACTTTCCAGCAGCATATGAGGAACAACTCGAGAAACACCTTCCGACCACAGATGTTGTCTGATGCTGGCCATTCGAAGTCTTACACCGAAGGTGTCGCGCAGCCTATCGTCGATCAGCGCAACGTTGATAACTCCAAGGTCAAGCGTTTCTTCGGCGAGGTTCCTGCGACTCCCAAGGAGAATGAGGAAACCCCAGAGTACTTACGTCTTGACCACGAAGCCGAGATTGCCTACGACAACAAGGTCGAGCCGCCAATATTACGCGGTGGCACGCTCACCGCGCTTGTCGAGCAGCTCACGAGACACGATCGCTTGGATTCGCCATTCAACAATACGTTCCTCTTAACATATAGGTCATTTACAACGGCGCCCGAGCTATTCGACCTTCTTGTCAAGCGATGGACTTTGCAACCACCGTATGGTCTGGCAGACGATGAGCTGCAGCACTGGATCGACCAAAAGCAGAAACCTATTCGCTTCCGCGTTGTCAACATCTTGAAGTCATGGTTCGACAACTACTGGATGGAGGGCAGCGACGAGGCGAGTCAGCAACTGATGCAAAAGGTGTACAATTTCGCACAAGATACCGTACAGTCAACCAGCACACCAGGTGCGGGACCTTTGATGACTGCCATTGAGCAGCGCATGCGCGGCCAGGACGCAACAAGCAAGCGCCTGGTACTCACACTGAACGCACAAGCGCCCGCACCTGTCATCCCCAAGAACATGAAGAAGCTCAAATTCCTGGACATCGACGCGCTCGAATTTGCTAGGCAGCTTACTATCATTGAGTCACGACTTTATGGAAAGATCAGACCCACAGAGTGCCTGAACAAGACATGGCAGAAGAAGCTCGCACCCGATGAGCCTGACCCGGCCTCGAATGTCAAGGCGCTCATTCTACACTCCAATCAGCTCACCAACTGGGTTGCCCAAATGATCCTCACGCAAGCCGACGTCAAGCGCCGCGTCGTTGTCATCAAGCACTTCGTCACCATCGCCGACAAATGCCGCTTCCTCAACAACTTCTCCTGCCTCACCTCCATCATCTCCGCCCTGGGATCCGCACCCATCCACCGCCTCAATCGCACCTGGTCCCAAGTCAACGCCCGCACAACGCAGACCCTCGAATCTATGCGCAAGCTCATGGGCTCCACCAAGAATTTCCTCGAATACCGCGACACCCTGCACAAGGCGAACCCGCCCTGTATTCCCTTCTTCGGAATCTACCTCACCGATCTGACCTTCATCGAGGACGGCATCCCGTCCATCATCAAGAAGACGCAGCTCATCAATTTCGCCAAGCGCGCAAAGACCGCCGAGGTCATCCGTGACATCCAGCAGTACCAGAACGTGCCGTACGGCTTGCAGGGCGTGACGGAGTTGCAGGAGTACATTCTGCGTAACATGCAGACGGCTGGTGATGTGCATGAGATGTATGAGCGCAGTTTGCAGGTCGAGCCTAGGGAGAGGGAGGATGAGAAGATCGCTAGGTGAGTTTTTATGACCCAACTATCGATAGATGGACCTTTCTAGCATCGCACAAGACGAGACTGACCTACAATCTCTTTTTGCAGACTGCTTTCTGAATCCGGTTTCTTATGATGAAAGCCATTCAATGACAACCTCACGAGACTCCCTTCTCCAGTAGAAGGGACGTCAGCAAAGTTATGAACCGAACTAGAGAACGTCGAGACTGCGCAGGATGCAGGATGCAGATCACATGTAGCGCAGGCCGCCGGCGCAGACACCCAGCGAGATATCTCTCCTTATTTAGAACCTGTCCAACGAAATGCGGGTGAACGAACAGATAAAAGCTCTCTGCGAGATCTGGGATATGAACGAAGAAGAAAGAGGAGGAGGCGGATGAGAAACGTTCAGTGCATACGGGGAGAAGAAAACGGGCAAAGCGGTGGAGTGGAGAGGATTAAAAGGGAGATTTTCTTCTTCTGCTTCTTCTTCTAAATATGAGTGTTATGAGATCAACGAAAGAAGCTTTTCAACAGGATGCCATGTTTCGATGCTCTCAAGCCAGGCAGGCAACGTCACACCGTCTGCATCAAACACGTGATGGAAATGCGTGCCCTCCATGTTGTGCGATCACGGATATGTGCAGAATCTTATTAGATCTCGTGCGAAACTCTTGGTGGCGGTTGCGTCGCACACGGCGCTGCTCCTGACTGCACTTGCCTACGGCGACGACTGTGACTTCTGCGATTCCCTTTTGAGTTCAAGTTAGAAGTCGCAAGGCTGGCTGTTACTACGGAAGCAGGAGAGGAGGTTCATTGTTGTTGTATCTTGCTTGACATCTATCTGCTCTTCTTCTCCTCACATCAAACACATCACACCATTTCATCTCATCGCCAACACAAGCACTTCATCACAAGCACTTCATCACAAGCACTTCATCACCGCAATCATCATCGACGGGTATCATCAAAATTACACAGCATCACCACCAACCGTACGCATATCTCAAGATGAGACATTCACCCATCGCCGCGAGCGTCCTCGCCCTGGTCGCCTCTCATCGTGAGATACTCGTCCAGGCTGGGCCATGCGAGTGTGGCTACGCCGTCAACGCAACCAACCTAAACCACGCCGTCTTCACTGACTACTTCGAGACCGATTTCTTCAACTTCGATCCCTGGGGCAAGGACCAAAGAGAAATGACCCATTGGAGCATGGAACACTACAATACCTCCGCCCACAAGTCTCGCGGAGATTACGGTACCACGAAGCAGCAGGAAAACGTTCGCCTCAACGTGGATCTCTATGACGATGAGGCTGGCGCACCAGGCACGTTCGGCGCCGACCCCGGAATGCAGCTCTTGGTCCGCCACGAGCTCCAAGACAACCGCGTGCCCACCGCCGAGCTGGCCCACCGCAACAAAGACGTGCTCTATGGCTCGTTCCGGGCGGCGATCAAGTTCTCCGGCACCAACGGCACTTGCGGCGCCTTCTTCTGGTACCGCAACGACACCCAAGAAATCGACATCGAGTTCCTCTCGAAGAACTCCAACAGGCTGAACTTCGTCGTGCACTCGCCGGAATCGGACCTTCCTAGCAGGAGCATCAAGGGCTCCGGCGGCTTGGGCGTCATGCGGAGTGGGAAGTCCAGCACCGACTGGCAACAGATCACGGAATACCCTGAAGGCTTCCACGAGTACCGTTTCGACTGGATGCCGGACCGCGTCGAGTTCTACGTCGACGGCTACCATGCCTGGTCCTTCACCGACAACATCCCCGACTCGCCGGGCCACATCGCGCTGAACCACTGGAGCAACGGCGACCCTCACTGGAGCGGTGGGCCGCCCACAGAAGACGCGGTCATGACGGTCGGATATGTCAAGGCTTACTTCAACACGACGGCGAGCGGCGACAAGCTCAAGCTCAAGCCGGAATGCCGCCAGCCGCTCGCTGGCTCTGACGCTGTCTGCGTGGTGCCGCACCAGACCGTGCCGCCGGATCCGAAGGTCAAGACGCACTTCTTCTCTGCGTGGCACGAGGAGCACAGGTACCACGATGTGTGCCTGGGGAACGGGTCGGATGAGAAGTCGGGCCACAGCTCTGCGTCTTCGTTCGGGATCAGCGGCCTCATCTGGACGTTTGTTGGGGCTGTCTGTTCTGTTGTTTACTGTCTTGCTTGACTGAGAGGATATTTCCTTCCGTGTGATTCCTTTGGGGGATTCTTTCTCTTTCGTTGATCATAGCTGGTCTGGTGCTTTAGCCTGTTAGGTTATGGGAGCCTGTCTTTTGTTGGGCGGATCAGTTGATCACGGCCATGGGCGCCTGTCTCTTGTTGAGCGTTTCAGTGTTAGAAGATTAGATGCTATACGTACGTGTTAATGGAGCCGAGTTTATCCGTTGAAGTGCAGCACGTTCAGTCACTGTACTCACTCGTCATAGTTGTCGACTGAATCAAGCTGCAAGGTGCCAATTGCCTACGAGAGAAGTGAAACTGTGCTTGTGCTGCGGCTTTCAAGTGTCTATACGAGTCGTTGTGATGCATCGGTGGGACAGGACGCTTGCCGTCAAATCGGCAGTCCATCTGCAGCGGCAGCCTCGCTCCTCGCAGCGATCGTGCCGTGGCGTGATCGCCATAGTACTTTCGCACGCAATGCATTAGGCATGATCCAGACTGCTGAAGGCAACCGTCCAAGCCTTGCAGCAAGGCAATTCGAGCTTGAAGACGGCACGTTCGCATAGATGAGCCCACCACGGCGCGGCTAGTGTGAAGCCTGGACGGAGGCGGTGAAGGCGACAAGTATCTTGAACTTCGATGATCCCGGGCGAGGCTGCGAGGTTTGGTCAACACATGCCATCCATAGAACCGGTTCGCGATAGGCAGCAGGCAGACACCTGCAGTGTTATCGGTCGTTCGTTGCATTTGTCACTTGCTGCATGTGCGGATACCTGTCTGCAGTAAGGAAACTGGGTATTGGATCACTTCACCGGCAAAGGTGCAGTGCTGGACTCGATTTCGTTGCATCGCCGAACGATCATGTATCTGGTAGCTGCACGGCGCCTGCTGGCCGCACTTGAGAGGTCCGCAACGCGCAAAATCGACTCGTCTGATCCGGAGAGGTTGATACCAGGCGTCAGTTGGTTGCCTTGCAATTCTCAACAGCCCAGAGCTGCTCGCTTATGAGAGCTGCTACGCCCTGCTGGAAGCGCAGCACAGTAGTCCGTACATGATGCGTCGTGCGCTGGCATGCCTGGATACTGGAGCTGAGGCCGCCCCGCACGAGCTCGCTTCGATTCGCCTTTCTCACCAACCACCAACAGCGCCATTCATCGACGGCATTTCATTTTGCTCGCTCGTTCGCGATTCGTGCCCAGCTTGGAGAGTTCTGTAAGTGCGATGTTGTGCAGACCGTTTGCCCGAGCCCGGAAAACGGGTGCTACTGCTGGTCTGGCGAGGAGATGTGGAGACCGCAGTTCACAGCGCAAGGCTGAGGTCAGTCGGAGATATAAGTAGACTTGAATTGACTTCACTTCACCTACGCGGATGCCTGATCAGGTGCAACAATTGGGGCAGCGCGAACCAGGCAAACTGTCATCTGGTTCTATTTCGCCTGGCAGCGCGAGAGAGCAGGCTGTAAAAGAGGGTGTGTTGGTGTTTCAGTCGCGATGTGTTTTGGCGATTGGACCGGTGAAGGTGTGAGGGGTCATCGGATGGAACGGGGCGCAATGCTTGATGGAAGTGATGTTGAGCCGAATACGAGTTTGCCTTGTTTGCCTCAGGCATTTGTGGAGACATTGGAAGCTTCACTTCACCTCAAGATTCGTCCATACACACGGTCGTACAACAACCAACACCCGACATTACAAGAACAGCGTATGACTCTGCTACGTACGCGCACTCGGCGACATGTCAAGTTTGGGTGTGGCGCCTTTCTCAAGTCCAGCTGATCTCCGCCTGCATGTATACATACGCCCCGCATGAGAGGTGCATGCAACAGATGCATGCAATCAATCGCTCTACGTGCCATGTCTGCCATGTCTGCCATTATCGCCGGCTGAGCAGCTTGGAAATTGTTGTCGATCAATGAGCAAAGGTGGTGCGCATGTCGACAGTCGGATAAGGGCATTGTCGCATCTCTCCACTGAACTGGCTCGCACAGCCTGCCTATTGGCAACATGCGGCACTTCTGGTTTGAAATCTGACTGCCCAGGAGCGACGGGGCGGAGCGTGTGTAACCCTGTTCATGGCACCGGTTATAATCCACATCGCGCGCCCCACTCTAGGTTTGCCTCCATCCGCCATCCGTCTTCCTTCTTTCAACTTCACACTCCACCCTTGAAGCTTCTTATCACTTGTCTACTATTGATCATACCTGCAGCACATCTGCTCAACCCAACATCCCAAGGACCAATCCACCTCCAAGAGTCCTCTGGACTTTACTGTCAACATGACCAAGTACGGACAAGATCCGAACGAATTTGTTAGTTACGAAGAAGACGATCAATACGGCGATGTCGTACCCGTCAACCCTCCAAAGACCAGCAAGCCAGCCAAGCTAGGCAAGACCGGCAAAGACCCATTGCCGAAAGCCAAGAAGCCTGTCTTGCCAGTCATGTCTCAATATGAAGGCTGGATGATCACCTACGTCGACGCCGACAAGCTTCAACCGGAACAGAAACCGTCCTGGAGCATGAGCCGCAAGGCGCAGCTTCCCTTCGGCATCCAACAACTCCGCGAGCTGGCCACTGAACAAGAGAAGCGGGACGGCAACTTGTCTTCTCAATTCTCAAAACTTTGTGCGAATCAGCAGGAGATCGTGAATCGCTTGGTCACAGAGAAGAACTCCGCAGAGCAGCAGACCAACGCCGAGTGGGTCCTCGTGTGTGCGAAGAAGCTACACAAGGAGACAAGGACTGCGTTCCGGGCCTACAAGATCAACGACCGCATGAGGGTCATCATGCGCCGACAAGAGAAGCCTCAAGAAATTGCGGTATCGAGTCAGCAGCAGGGCGTGGCGGTTGATGAAAACATCATCGACCTCTCGAAACCGGTCGTCAAACCCACGGAGAAGAAGGACGCATCATCCAAGGCTGCCAAAGCTGGCGACAAGAAGGTCAAAGTCGAGAAGAAGAAGGTCGGCAAGAAAGGACAAGCCGCTGAAGAAGATTACGACCAGCAGTGGCCAGAGTCAGACCCTTTCCAGCATCACCAGCAACAGCATGATCCTTTCCAGCAGCAACAAGACCCCTTCCAACAGCATCAACAACAACAAGATCCTTTCCAGCAACATCAGCAGCACCCACAACAACAGGATCCTTTCCGACAGCATCAGCAACAACAACAACAACAACAACAAGATCCTTTCCAGCAACACCAGCAATCCCAGCAACACCAACAACAACATGATCCCTTCCAGCACCAGCACCACCAGCAACAGCCATATCAACAGCAAGACCAGACTCCATACGTTGATCCTTACAACATGCACAACATGAGTGGTGCTCTGCCAAACGATGGACGAATTCCAGTGCCGGGCCATGGCCATCTACCGGAGGCTCCGATGGCACCACAGCATCCCCACCAGCACCCTTTCCAGCCGTTCGTCGGAGTCCAGCAGGCCGAACCCAGGATTGAACCACGACAGCACGATACCTCTGCTTTCGGCCAACCGCACATCAGCGCCCGTCACCGCTCTCGCTCTCGCTCTCGCCAGGAACCGGAGCGTGAGTCCCGTCGCGACTCCCACTCTCGCCCTCGTCCGGAACCCGAGCGCACGCCCCGCCGCGACTCCGTCGACAGCGACAAAATCCGCCGCAAAGACGTCCGCAAGATCGGCGAGATCTTGAAAACCGAGCTGCTGGGCGAGGTGCGAGGGGGGATCCGAGGGGAGATCCGTGGTGCTATGCGTGAAGCGGCCGCAGAAGACAAAGTCCACCGCTGGCCGACCGGAGCATCGTACCCATCATATCCACCCACCGCCAGCTCAGGCCAGTCCACAGGACAAGACGACGTGTGGTCGAGCCCGCCCTCTTCCGACGGCCGCCGCTACAGCCACGGCGGCTCGCCCGACACTTCCCCCGAACGCAGCGAGCGCTTCTACCCACAACCGCGTGAGCAACAGCGTCCCGCAGGCTCCCTCCACAGGCGAGGGTCGTCTGGCTACGCTTCTCCCAGACAAGACGACCGACGCTACTACCAAGACAGAGAGCGCGTCGTGAGACCCCACAACTCGCAGCGCGAACGCTACCGCGAGGACAACCGCGCGCGCTCGCCCAAGTACGTCTCGGAACGCCGGGAGGTTGTGGATGACTATCCGGACGTGCAGTATCACCGCCAGCAGCAGCAGCGGCAGCGGGGCGAGCCTAAGATCTACGTCGAGCAGCGTCCTCGTGCGCAACGAAGGGTTACCGATTTTCCCGGCGCTCTGCCTAATGCGGACTATGTCCGCAGGCACAGGGGGTCTGTCGACTACACTGACCCGCGCGTGTACGCAGACAACGGCAGGGAGCGACGTGGCGGCGGTGGACAACGCGAGATGCGGCAGCCAATGTTCCATCGTTAGGCGGGCAGGGCGAGAGGCGTGAGAGGATTATGGGCAGTGGTGGCTTCGTCTTCTTTCATTGCATCTCCTTCCCTTTCCTTTCCTTTCCTTGCCTTTTTATTTTCTTGTTCCCTGATACCCATCTCACAGACTGCAGTCGTTCCAGACCAGACGCACCCAGATTGATTGTTATACTCCTGCAAAGGCGCGCTTCGCGAGAGGCTGTAACTCTACTACTTTTACTTTGAACCAAGACTCGCGAGGATATCATGCACTCAGACCTTACTTTATAGAGGGCAATAATTTCAACGGAATGGGCAACGTAAACCGGCTTTTGGATCATACAAAATAATCATTTGTCGAATCTATGTTTTCCAGTCATATTGACAATGACTTTTGCCAGCCCACAGCCCACCAACGCCACGCTAAAATAACCTAAACTAAGGCAGAGAAGAAGGACAAGAAGATAATCACTCACCTCACTCCGCTCCATGCATGATCGGGGTGAGTAAAAATGGCCGCACTTCCTTTCCTTTCCAAATTCATCACAAGATCTCATTCCAGTCCGGCGTAACAATGAACTTGCCTTTCACCTGACCCATTCCCATCGCCGTACCGCCCTCGACTTTGCCTTCCTCGTTCTTGTTGAAGTTCGCGATGATGACGTCCTGCAGGAAGCTCGCCTCGCTGCCCATGCCCATCTCCATCGGCGTGCCGCCCCAGTCCAGCGTTGCGCGGCCGGACTTGTGGATCCGCAGCTTGCCGACGCGGCCTGGGTTGAAGGTGTGGGTGTTGCCTGAGGGCTCGGGTTCAGTGGATTGCAGTTGGTTGGAAGCGGCGGCGGGAACGGCAGCTGAAGGGTCATCTCCTTCTTGTTGCTGTTGGGACTCCTCGGGATCGGGTTTGATGGGTTTGTGGATGAGGTCTGGGAGGACGGGGGGGAATTGGAAGAGGTAGACTTTGTCTGCTCTGGGGTCGTCTTGGGATGGTGGCGCTTCGGCGCCTTGCATCGCGGCGTCGCCGTCGGGGTCTTTGGTGGTGAGGCGGCCGAGTTCGTGGTGCAGGATGCGGAGGTCTTTTTGGTGGAGTTCCCATTCGGTTTGTTCTTCGTTTGTTTGGAAGTCGGGTCGCTCGTCGGAGGTCTTGAGGCGGTCTTTGTTTTTGCGCCGAGTTTCTGGTGATGAAGCGGGGCTTTCGAGGAGAACGTCGGGAACTGCTGCTGCGTCGTGTGCTGCGGGCTCTGGTGTTGTCGGTCGGATCTCGTCTGTCGGCTCTGCTTTGATTTGAGGTTCGTCGCCTTGCTCGCTGGAGGATTCGGAGTAGGTACCTCGGTATTTGTGCTGTTCTCCGGTGACCTCGACGTCCTTTGCCTTTTGCTTGCCCTTTTTCTTGTTGGCGGGCTGAGTGGTTGGCCCGTCTCTGGCTTGTGCTTTTGTCGCGGATCCCTCCTTCGTGTCGATGCCGTCTGCATTCAGACCAATGGTACGCTCCTTGTGTTCGACACGTTGGACTCGGACAGGTCCAATACCAGCCGGGCCAGTCAAGTCCACGACTTCATTGAGTTCGTCGACGTTTCGCTTGCCCATACCCTTGTTTTCTTCCTCTTCGTCGTCGTCACTAGAGATGTAGCCGCCGTCCTCCGTCTTGATGTTGGGCCCGTCTGTCATCATAACGTCGCTGATAACGCCGCGAGATCCAGATTCCTGCTTGAAGCCACCGTAGCCACCACTGCTGCCACCACCACCACCACCGCCTCCGCCGCCGCCTGACCTTGCAGCCCAGCCCGGAGCGCTCCGTCTGGCTGCAGAAGCGTCGCTGCTGACCTGGCCGGACGAGAAAGGTCCACTCATGATAGGTGCGTCGGGGACCTTGCGCTCGCTCTCACCCATGTAGCCACCACGCTGTCTCCCTCGGAAGGCACCACGCCCGCGCGCAGCATCTCTTCTGCGGTTCCGTTGGTCTTCTTTTGCCTTCTTCTCGCTTTCTTCCTTTCGGCGCTCAGCCTCCTCTTTCTCAAGTTCCGCACGAGACTTTTGCGATCGACGACCAGCGAATTTGGGCTTTGCGACAGCAGGCCTTCCTCGAGCTGCGGGAGTCCCACTACCTGCGCGACCGGCTGTACCAGCTCGTTGTAAGGCAGGGTTTGTCGGCGCAGGAGTTCCAGCTGGTGTGACGCCGGGCGTAGTAGCTGGTGTTCCGGCAGCACTGGCTTGGGGAGTCGATTCGATGGAGATAGCTGCGTCGGCTCCTCCAGAAGCTTGTCCTTGGTCCGATGCTGAGCCTTCAGTTTGGGGCTCTGTCTTGACAGCAGGCGCCGCCGGCCTTTTGGGAGGCGGTCGTTTAGGAGGCATTGTGAGTGGCAGTGGTGTTATATTTCGAGAGCAACTATGTAGTTAAGTCTTCTCAGCAGCGAGAGACCAAGGGACGCGCCTTCAAAAAGTTACCGGAATGAATGCCCTGCCTCAGCCCAATGGGGAAAGCTCGGTAAATTTCGAGTGACGATCCTTGGATTGACTTCCACCTTCGAGATGTCGGCGACTGAAGACCTACGACACCAACGATGAGTGAGCGATGGGAGCTATTTGATACGAAAGCGTTATGAACCACCGATTCTCACATGGATGAACGTTTCACGGCGGCACGCACATGCAAAATGGCTCGACTGCATAGGCAAGTTACACAAGGCCCACAGCCCACGACGCTTATGGTGCAGCTGCATTAGCTGCGTGAGGCTGAGTACTGGCAAGTTGCATCCTTCATAACCCCGGCGCCAACATGTGAGTACACTCATGCCTCTCGCTGGGTCTTGAGCACACATTCCTCGACATGCTTGACCCTCTGACCGCCCTTGGCCTCGCGGGCAATCTCATCCAAGTCATCCAGTTTTCATATGACATCGTGTCCGAGGGCAACAAGATCTATAACGATTCCGGCAGCGTGCTTAGCCAAAACAAGACTGTCGAAGAGGTGGCAAACGATTTGTCTGAATTGACTCAAAGTCTCAAGGCTAAGCAGGAAGAGTGGCGAGTGGCACATGGCCGTACAGCACTGCAACCGGATGAGACCCGCCTTCGAAACCTGTGCGATAGATGTGTCGAAGTTGCTTACGAGCTGCAGATACAGCTCAACAAGCTGAAGGCAAAGGATGGTCGTGGGAAACGACTGAGGAGCTGCAAGCAAGCTCTGATCTCTGTGTGGCGCAAGAACGACATTGAGGAGATCGCAGCGAGGCTAAAGAGGTATCAAGAAGAGCTCGACACTCGAGTGTTGCTTGGAATTCGCCAAAGCCTCCAGGAGGCAGATGTGCGCAACACCAAGCAGTTCACTACCCTGGACCAGCGAACGAAGGCACTTACGGTCGCTGTTCTCGATCACAACGGGGGCTTCGACATAAAACTCGACCAACACACCGATCTCCTCGTCCAAATCGCAGCCGGGCAGATCAAAACGCACGAAATGCTACAGGCCGTTGCGGGCACTGCGCGAATCCCTTCTCCCGCGCTGCCAGCGTATCACCAAGTGATTTCCGATGCTCTCTCCGGACCATCACCTCTGCACATCGCGTCGGCGGATGGCCATGCCACACAGCTACGCCAATTGCTACGGAATCCCTCCATCGATGTGAATTCGCGTGACGAGCACGGGTGCACGCCTCTGCATCTTGCACCCAACGCGGATATTGCAAGATACTTACTACGAGACAAACGTGTTGATCACGGCGCTGAAGACTATGCGGGTCGCTCAGCGTTGCATTACGCTGTCTTGAAGCGACGCCTTGACGTTGTCAAAATTCTGCTCAGCAACAATATCGACAAGGAATGGCAGGACGATGCAGGGAAGACTGCCTTATTCTACGCCCGGAATTCTCCAGCGGCGACATTCATGATACACCATGGCGTGGAAGTCGAAGCGACAACCGATCGCCACAAATCCACTGGGTTGATCCATACCGCTTGGCTTGGCGATAGGGAAGGTGTGGAATTCTACATCAGAGAAGGCGCTTCTATCAATGCGGCGAACGTTTTCGGAGAAACAGCTTTGACTTCATCTGCACAACTTGGCGACGTTCAAATTGTCGAGATGCTTCTCAGAGCTGGAGCGAACACAGAAATCGCAGCTAGTGGTGAGTGGACAGCTCTTTTACAAGCAATCCGCTACGGGAGAGAAGATGCCGCTCGGGTACTTTTGAGACACGGTGCTAAGAAGAGGGCGAAATTGAAGTCAGGAAACAGCACTCTTGCGGAAGCCTGCTGGCGAAAGCACTTCGGCATTGCCCGGCTTCTCATCGAGGCCGGCTCGTCCATCGATACCCGCGACTTGCAAAAAGCAACCCCGCTGTTCAAGGCTGCTTACGAAGGAGATGCTGATTTTGTGCTGTGGGCACTGCAAGCAAAAGCAGATATCGAGGCAAAGAACGACGCCTCGCTTACGCCTCTGTACGTGGCTTGTGAGCGAGGTCATTCAGAAGTAACGACCCTACTTCTTGAGGCAGGTGCATGTCACCAAACAAAGACGCCCGCAGGGTGGACGCCGATGGCCATCGCTGCAAGTCGTGGTCGCAACAAGTGTGTAAAAGCTCTCTTGCGGTACGGCGCGGATCCCAATTTCAAGGCTCACTATGACAACACACCAGTGGCAGAGGCGTGCTACTATGGCCATCCAAAGATGCTCAGAAATTTCATCGCAGCAGGTGCCGACACCGAACAAGCGAACTGCACGGGATTCACACCGCTAGGAATGGCTGCGGCCAAAGGCCAAGACGAATGTATTCGAATACTTGTAGATGCAGGTGCCAAGCTTGAGGTCCGAGGAGCAATGCACGTGAGACCTGAGTGAGCATGCCTCTTCATACCATCCCTGCTTTGCATCGGTGCTAACGATACTTCAGTCGGAAAGTCACTCCTCTCTTGCGAGCTGCACATTCAAACCACCCATCAACTGTAAGCCTGCTGGCCCAGCTCGGAGCCGACATTGAAGCACGCAATTGGGATGGGTCAACGGCTCTCCTGCTTGCAGCGCAGAACCAGTACGCCGATGTCGTGCTCGCTTTGCTCAACAGCGGCGCGGATGTCGGCGCTTCTGACCGCTCGGGCCGCAATGCACTGCATCACGTTGCAGCCACAGGCCAGAAAGAAATAGCGCGCATGCTGGTAGAAGCGAAAGCCGACATCAGACTTCGTGACAATTTAGGCCGTACGCCATGGATGACTGCTCTACACTTGGGCAAAGATGCCGGCTTGAGGGCTCTGTTGGAGCCTGATCCCGAAAGGGAGAGAGTTCTGCGCGAGCTGCAGAGGAACAAGCATGCTGGAGATGTCGCCAGCCACATGCTTGCGACCTATCGTTGATTTGATCGAGAGATCATGGTGAGACCTACGCGATTGTTATTATCTGATGACTTTCGCGGCTACAACAATGGATGTAAAGATACTTGTCATGCGCAGCCGTCTCTGCGGTACGATCGCACCAGACCGACTCGAGGCCTCTCTCACTGGCAAAGTCTTTTTTCTCGATTTACCAAGCTGAGTATTGCAGCATAAAAATGGCTGGGCCCAACGAGACAACAGCATCGAAAAGTCTGTCTCTCACTGGCGAAGTCACTTTTTGGATACACTGAAGCCGATAATATTACCACAAAAATGGCTCGGTCCAACGAGAGACCAACATCATCAAAAGCGCCCTCTCACTGGTCAAGCCAGATTTCCTTTTATCAACGCCGGTGGTATTACTGTGACTTAAAGCCGGATTTCGCAATTTCTAAAGAGACGTTCTGAGTATCTTACTCTCAGCGGCAGTATATTTTCAATACAACCAGTAATCCTAAGTGTCACCAGATCAAAATGCTTTGAGTGATGTGACAGGTCTCTTACGACCATTGCAAATGATTTCGAACCAAAATAGCGTGTGCACGTACGATCGTATCGAATGACGATCAATCAATCCTTCATCTCCATCGATGAGACTGACGGTGAATAACATGTACGGAAGACTTGCAAGAACGCGATGTTCAACCTTTGGGCGTGATGTTCAATCAAACGCTGCACTCACACAATCGAAGATAGATACAGTGAGTTTCGAGAAAATACATGTTTTTGTCAACCACCATAGCCGGTGATGACGCGCGAATGTCGTCGGACTGCACTGAGCTTTGGCGCGGCGAGTTCCGAGATCGCGAAAGCCTCCGGCCAGAGCTGTCCTACACTTCAATACTGCTATAGCTCACCACCACCCGCATCATATCCATTGACTCTCACAACAATGTCTTTCTTGCGCACAAGAGCCGTCCGCAGCCTGCAGCAGGGCCTCAGGGCCAGCGCTGCCCGCCCTGTCGTCCAGGCGCGCACACAGTTCGCCGCGCGCCGCTACGCCAGCTCTGGTGGTCACGGTCACGGCGAGCAAGGCTCCGACCTGCCTTGGTGAGTGTCGCCGCAAAAATGGTTCGGCAGTTTGCGGTTTACTAACGCGCGGCTACAGGCTCATCTCTGCTCTTGTCATCACCCCGGTCGGCGCGTACTTCCTTTGGCCCTCTCCTTCTGGCGATGCCCACCACGGCCACGAGGAGCACCATGAGGAGCACCACGAGGAGGCTGAGGCCAAGGAGGAGGAGCAGCCTCAGGAGGAGGAGTCTAAGGATGAGGAGCCCAAGGACGAGCAGTCCAAGACTGAGGAGCCCAAGGAGGGACGCCCCCAGGAAGAGGGCAAGGACGTGTCCGAGAAGACCGAGTCTCAGAAGACCGAGCAGCCTTCCGGCACCGAGGGTGAATCTCAGGACAGGGCCGACGGCAACAAGAAGTCTTCCGGCGACGAGGAGGCTGAGGTGCGCGCACCCACCAGCGGACCCGCCAGCACCGAGGGCGTTTCCGGCAAGGGCCACATGAAGAACGACAGCGACGGCCACAACCAGAGCTCCAAGCGCGAGCCCGACGGCAAGGGCGGCTTCAAGAACCGCAAGGACTCTGGCCTCCAAAAGGACCTTACTCCCGAAGTCGAGGGATCCAACTCTGTAAGTTTCCTTCATCGTCTCACGATTACAATACCCACCAGAAAGAACCTTTGTCCAGGTTACTAACCACATTCCCTCCTCCAGGAAGACATCGCCAAGAAGCAGAGCGGCATGTCCAACACCGCCGCCAGGCACTCGATTGACATCCACGAGTCGGACGAGAAGAGCAAGAAGCCCGAGGGCGGCCCCGACACTGCCAAGGCCCAGGGCACCATCGACCCCAACAGACCCGCGAAATAGACGATGCGATCCAGCGCTTGAAGTGTCTGTAGATGAGTTGTTTGTGGAGTCGTTGAGCGAATTCAATTTTTTCTTGTCATCTGTCCGCACGGGGAGGAGATACCCTGCACGGTTGGCTGATGAGATGTACATATTGTATACCTATGCAAAAAGCTGAGTTTGCCCATCGTGTTTTGTGGTTTTGAATTTGAGGTGCATCTAGGTACTTTGGCAGGTGAGTGGTTGTGTTGGCAATTTACGGTGCTGATGAATTATTGACTCTTGCATGGCTCAGGTCATCACACTCGAATCAAAGCAAGCGCGCCCACCATCGAGATGCAGACAACCCACAAGATTCCCGTTTTCAAAACCTCCATCGCCTACGGTAGCGCCTTCCAACCTATCATAACTAGCGAGGACGAAAACCACGGAGAGATCAGCTAATCTTTAACACCCTAATTTTCTAGCTTCAATTGGACAAACCCCACAAACACAGCAGCGATAACTGAACAACAGCATCAGCAATAACGTTACCATATTTTCTAACTTAACACATAATGCCTTAAAGGCTACGATGAAGAACTATCCAATCATCCCCAGCAATGACGAAACCTAGGATGACTAAAGCGTCCGCCTGCTTCTATCAGTGTTTGTCGATACAACTCTCAAGCCCTCTGACCTAGGAGAGCATTACAAGCACTGATGATTTCTAGCAAATTCCATCACTCGGACCAGTAGCCGGAGATCATAAGGACGGACTTTTGTGTCGTATCCACTTCCACCAGAACTTTGCTTAACGCGTTCGTAACAGTACCAGGCTGTGATGGGCGAGTCCGATGGAGGTAATGACAGCACTCCAGTCGTCGTCTTTCTGATAGCTGGAGCTTTGGAGAGAGGTGCATTTGACAACAGCCCTCGAGATGCATGATGAGAGCCCAAAAGGCAGCCCATGTGGCCGCTTAACCGACAAACCGCTCTAGTGCTGCCGCTGCAGGGCTGAGAGGCTCTCGCATCGAGTCACTTGCAACTTGACAAGGTACTTGATGTACTTCACAGGTCGAAGCCTGCCTATCAGGAGTGCAATTCGATCCTGCATGGCTCTCAATTTTGGACTGCAAATCCACTGTTTTCTGGTCGCTCGTTCTGCTACTCAATGGCATCGTGCGTTCTGGCACTGAAGCCTCGTGACAATATTCACTCGGGACGCAACCATCCGAGTTGCGGCATCGACTGCATGACACCCAAGTGCCGAGAATCCGGGTTAGGGAGCTCCACAGTGGTACGCGCGAGAGACTTACTTACCTCCTACTGGATGACAGTGGTCGCATGGAATTAGCGAGCGTGCAGCGTGTTGCGCGTTTTGAGTTCATTATGAAGGTTGCTTTCCACCCTGCAAGTCTCACACCATGAGCCCGATGGCCCTGCTCACGTGGTCGCGAGTTCATCACCGGAGTATATGTATGTACATGTACTTAGCCGAGTTTATGAGTTGATTGGGCCTAGGTGTCAAGGTGGCGCGCTAAATTCGCACGCGGGCCTCGACCTCACTTCATACACGGAGTCGCTCGACACAATGCCAATCGTACGACTGACCACAGTACTGTTTTGGAACTATCACCCGTCGAGACGAAGAAATTAGCGGCATGAAGAGAGACGAAGAAATCGACGGAGGGGCACAGGAATGGAAAAAGGTTGTCAAGGAGACCATTCCCATTCTTCCCCAACTAAGCGACTCCAGGCATGTGCTTCGACATCTCCATCTCGGCATATCAACAACATCACGACTTGCAACATCGGCTCCACCTGAATTTACCCGAGTTTGACATGCTCTCCCACATCTCCATACCAGACCCCAGAGCTTGGCAGGCTGGGCGCGGAGCGGAATCTTGGAGCGGGGGTTGGCCAAGAGATCTTGGAAACCAGTCTTTGCTATAGAAAAGCATACAAGCCCGGCTCGGCGTCGTATGCGAGTGCAGGAGGCGTCGGGGCGAGATGGCACGAATCAAAGTCTGGGCCGGAGTTTCCTTCCAATAGCTGCTGCATGTCTGTGCAGGTCCATACCAGCGGTTGATTGAGCTTCGCTAAACAGTACGGTCCCGGCCTTGCCGCCGCACGAGGTCTGTCGCGTGGGTGGTGATCGATCTTCAGCCAGTCTCTCATATATGGATGCATTCTTGCACCCATGCTTTGCTTGCATTCTCCCCTTCGTCACCTGGCTTTTTCCCTAACGCAATCACCACTCGTCAAGTTTGAACATCGCCCAACATGAGCGATCCAATCCACTCGCCCGACCTTGAGGGCAAGGGACACCACTCCCAAGTCGAAAATATCATTGAGCCCGACGAGAAGGCTGCTGCCGCCAACTTGAAAGCAGATGCCATCGAGGCAGAGAACGCGGAACACGCTCTGGGTGTGATCGATGCCGTCAAGGCTTACCCTATGGCTACGCTTTGGGCCTTGTAAGCTTTCTTTCTTTTTTTGTTCCCATCCCTTGCACTTCCGTCAATGCTGTACACAAGCTAACGCTCTTTAAAGCATAATATCATGCACTATAATAATGGAGGCCTACTGCGTCTTCCTCATGGGCAACTTCATCGCCCTGCCCGCATTCGAAGCCGACTTCGGCGTCTTTAGCCCTGAAGCCAACCGACCGGTCATCGAGGCTTCGTGGCAATCTGCTCTTCAAGCTATCGGGCCAATCGGAGCTCTCATTGGTGTGGTTCTCTCTGGCCCATTGACCAGCTACGTTGGATACCGCTGGGCAATCATTTCAGCCCTGATGTTCCTGAACGCTATGATCTTCGTTTTCTACTTCGCCAAGTCCCTCCCAATCATGCTACTTTCCCAACTCCTCGAAGGCATCCCATGGGGTGTCTTCATAGCAAATGCGCCAGCGTGTGAGTCTCCGAAAGATGCGTGATCATAGACATCTGGCTGACGTTCATCCCAAGACTGCAGCGAGATCGTCCCAATCCCGCTGAGAGCCCCAGCGACCCAGATGTTGCAGATGTTCTGGGCCATTGGAGCTATCATCGTGGGCGGTGTCACCTACTACTACAACGATTTGGACAGCGATTTGGCATACAGGTATGCAGCACTCCGCTATCGATGTGATAGCTGCCGTGGGGAAAGACGTATTAATGGAGAATAACAGAGTCCCCATCGCGCTGCAATGGATGTTCCCGACCCCTCTCGCTATCTTGATCTGGCTTGCCCCCGAGTCACCTTGGTGGCTGACTCGTAAAGGACGTTACGAGGAGGCCGCAAAAGCTGTGGGCCGCTTGGGAAACAAGACAAAACTCCAGGCGAACAACGAGTCTGTCGCTATGATGCGTCGCACAATCGACCTCGAGAAGGACTTGTCGAACCCGAGTCTTTTGGAGCTGTGGAAGGGCACCGACCGCTACCGTACACTCATCGTGTGCGGTGTGTACGCGGCCCAGAACCTTACGGGCAATCTTATCGCTAATCGTAAGATACTCCCACTCCCATCTTTTTGGTAGAACGTCACGCTAACAAAACCACAGAGGCTGTCTACTTCTTCAGACGTGAGTGTTCCCGTTCTCTCCAAGGGTGCTAGAAGAATGGACCGATTTGCATTGTTGGGATACCCAAATTTGCCGAATCCGTCCATTACTTCCAGCACCCAGGATCTCCCATCTACTTGGTATAGCGTGATTCTAACGCAACCGCAGAGGCCGGAATCGACACTGAACTTGCGTTTGCACTTGGCCTGATTACCTCCGCTCTGCAGACCATTTTCGTCATGCTTTCCTGGATCCTTACCACGTACTTCGGTCGACGTACCATCTATCTCTGGGGCTCTGGATTCAACGCGATCTTGCTCGTGTGTCTCGGCATTGCTGCGTCGGTCGGTAGATCGACAGCGGCTTCCCTCGCGCAGGCATCTCTTGGACTGATTGTGTCCGTTTTGTTCACTCTTGGCCCAGCATAAGTCCCCCCAATCCCCAAGACCTTATAGAGACGTACTGACGCCCGGTTAATCCAGCAAGTTGGGTGATTATTGGCGAAACCTCGTCCATTAGGCTCAGGCCCCTCACCACAGGCATCGGGAGAGGTTGCTACTACTTGGTTAACATCCCATGTATTTTCCTGGCGAGCTACATGCTCAACCCAGAGGTAAGCTATCAGCGCTCTATGCAGGCTCTTATGCCATTCAATCGCTGACAAAAAGGTCAATACAGGGTGCAAACCTCGGCGGAAAATGCGGCTACGTTTGGGCTGGCACGGCATTCTTCTGCTTGATCCTGGCCTACTTCTACGTCCCAGAGATGAAGGGACGCAGCTACCGCGAGATCGACATCCTGTTCAACCGCCATGTGCCCGCTCGCAAGTGGAAGGGTACCGTCATCGACGCCCAGGACGACGAGTAAGATGTTGGAATGAGCTAGCGGCGGCGGATGAAGTGAATATGTTGTTGCAGAAAAGTCCAGAGGATGCCAGACAGAACAATTGCATCGCTCAGCGTACACTCTGGTTCAGTCACATATCATGGAAGGAATTTCAAATACGCTCTTTCGCCGGGCATGGATTGTGATTTTTCGCTCCCCACACCAGATGCCCTTTCGACAAGACTTCCTCGAAGCTCTTTCGTTTATGGAGAGCTCTCTCAATGGCATTCCACACTTGTTCACATGCGGAAGCGGGCAGTATTACCGCTGGTGAGAACTCGCTTTTATGATGGTCAATGTCTAAGTGCGTTCTCTCACTGGCGTGTCTGCAGTCTTGAGAATGCGAAAGTGGATGGCATTACCGCCGACGGCTACCTGTGTCGATGAGATTGAAACCCTCCAAGAATGCTCTCTCTCACTGGTACAACCGACATTTTGAGAGGTGAAGGTCACTGATATCATCTCATCATGCAGGATGACCCGTCAGATAGTGAGTTTGGACATTGCTTTCTCACCGTCAACGCTACGCGCGATCATCGTTCGTTTCCCTCATGCTGACTAGTCGAGTGTAAGGTCGATCGGCTGTTGTGACGAGCTTCCATGGACTTCGCCGTCGTCTTCGTCTTCGGACGTGTAATCCTCCATGGCAATGCTATCAATGACATCGTCAAACTCAATCTCGATAGCATAGTCTTCAGCGAGTTGGCGTGCACCGATCATCTCATCCGCTAATGTACCATCCGCCTGCAGCGCTCCCAACTCCTCAGGCGACAACATGTTGAAGATGTGGGTCACAAAACTACCGACTGGTAGGCTGTAGAAGCTTTTCCGAATCTCCGAGCCCAGCGTGCTGTTGTCCCCTTCCATAACCTCCTTCGAGATCTGGAGAATCACGCTCATAGCTCTGACCTTCTCGCCAAAGGACGAGTCTGATGTGATGCTGTGCCTGACCTCCTCTATGATTTCTCCGATCTCCTCGGTGGCTTGGAAGGAGTTGTCGTATTCTTTGCTTCCGCGGCTGTCGCTGTGACGGCTGTATACGGCTTGCACTTGGTTCAGAGGGTCTTCGGGGTCGTATCTTGACATGGTCGCGAAAAATGTGAGGGAGTCGGTATTGCTCGGACTGGACTGCGGAAGACGGCGGCAACGATCGATGGTGGGTTGTTTATGCTGAGCTCGTGGTACGGTAAGTAGTTTCACGCGTCAACGCGCGTGAAATGTGGACAACACTGCCGGGCTGCTTAGCCACTTTGAGCAACGATCGTCAAAAGGATCGAAGCCGTATTCCATACGGAGGACCAAGCTCGCTGCTTAACGCACGCGCTACCCTATTCTTCTTCAAACATCCCGACTTCTGGGTCAGAATAAGGTCTTTTCTGCCAATCGAACACTGCTAATCATGTATTCCGAAACCTGGGCATTCGCTGCGCCATCCGACCATCCGGTAGGGCTCCCGCAACAGGCTTCGATGACTCGGTAGTACAATGCATGGCCCATCACACTGATTCCTGGATGGTGATATACCAGCGTACGGAATACGGCGAGTTAAGACTGTAATAACAGTGGCAATAAGCTCGGCCATGACGATCGTTAGGTGAGGGCAACGACTCTTGTGGACTGCATGTATAACATATAAAGGCTAGGCAGAGAACGACCAAGCCAAACATCACCCTTTCCATCCAGCAACACCAAACCGACCATCATCATGGTCGCCAATCTCGCATTCGCTCTTTTCTCCGTCGCGGCTTTCCACTCTGGTGTCTTTGCCGCGAAGACATGCAAGACTAAACCACACCGCAGCTCGTGGCCAAGCGAGCACGACTGGCAAGCCCTCAACAGTTCCATTGACGGACGTCTTCTGAAGACCGTCCCTGTGGCATCTTCCTGCTGGTCAGGCAACCCCTTCAGATCGCAAGTCTCTTGTGATGCCGTGGAAGACGGTTGGGGTTCAGGCCTCTTCCACCTCGACCAACCCGAAAGCATCGATTCCCCCATATGGGCAAACAACTCCTGTCTACCACCAACTGCTTCTTCCTACGACAAAAAGCAGGGCTGCGAGCTTGGAGGCTTGCCCGAGTTCATCGTCAATGCCACGCAGGAATGCCATGTTGCGACTGCTCTCAAGTGGGCCGATGAGAGGAACATTCGCGTCAGTGTCAAGGGTACCGGTCACGATTTGAACGGAAGGTATGTCACTCGTCTACATTCTCAATTTTCGGGACTACCTTCTAATTTCTCTACAGATCGAGTGGTGCTTACTCGCTCTCCATCTGGACACGACACTTCCAGAAGCTTGAGTTCCATTCGGACTGGCCCTTGCCTTCTGGAGGTCATCACGATGTGGTTATTGCAGGCAGTGGCCATGGCTGGGGAGAGGTTCTCACACCCGCAATGGAACAGGGCAAAGTCGTCTGTACCGGCCAAGACGGCTCCGTTGGCCTCGGTGGGTGGACCACAGGAGGTGGCCACGGACCTTTGTCTGGATTGCATGGTCTCGGGGCACACCAAATCGCCCAGCTGACTGTGGTGACTGTTCACGGCGAAATCCTTGTCGCCAACGCTCAGCAAAACACGGATATCTACTGGGCTCTACGTGGCGGCGGTGGCGGCCAGTACGGCGTTGTCACTGAATTCGTCGTACGAACATATCCGGCTCCTACGGAGGTCACCCATGGAGTGATATCGATGGTCCCGCAGAACGCATCAGGATCTGCCGAGGCATCTTGGGAAGCAGCGGCACTGCTGCTGAGCGAACTCCCGGGTATTATGGACAAGGGTATGGCCGGATCAGCATCGATGGCCACAGGAACTTCAATGACGCTGTTCAACCCTACCTTCGACGGACCTACAGACGGCGTTGCGATGATACAAACGCTTTACAGCTACGGCAACGGATCCAATGCCACCTTTCACAGCTTGGTGAACCCGCTGCTCAACAAACTCAACACACGATTCAACGGCTCAATCGTCGCCAGCCTCACCGCCAGCACGTCACCCGGCTACGAAACTTTCTACAAATCGATCTCTGGCAGCAACGCCGCAGGTGGTGGAGGCCTCACATCCAGCAGACTTCTCGGCAAGAAAGAGCTGGTGGATACCCCTCAGGCGGACGTTGTCTCTTATATCAAGACAGCACTGACTTCAGAAACCGGAAAAGGCATGTACGCTACCATTGGACTGCAAGGCGGCCCGATCATGGCGAGCATGTCCGATGAGCGTTTTGCCGCTACGAACCCAGCATGGCGCACCGGGTACCTGCACCTCATGGCTGGAGGTGCAGAGCCCTCCTCAGATCTCTCGCCGCAGGGGAAGCTGACGAGCATGGGCGACTGGATGGAGGAGAACAAGGAATCGATGTGGAGGAAGTGGGCGCCGGAGTCGGGGGCGTACATGAACGAGGCCAACCCGCTCAACACCCACTTCGCTCACGATTACTACGGGTCGAACTACCCCAAACTGATGCAGATCAAGGAGAAGTACGACCCGAACATGACCCTCTACGTGCTGGCGGGTGTTGGCACAGAGGGTTGGACGTACGATCTGAACTCTGGCGAGCTGTGTCACGAGTGATGACTCTGCGTGGTAGGATCATATAGAAAAACAACCGTTCATTTCTCGTCACAACAACGACATCTCGAGAGGCTCAATCCCTCAACCTTCAACACAAGTAGCAGACTGGTCAGAGTCTCCAACGCCCTGATCGAGGCAGCACGACTTGAACAAGTCGGCGTCCACACCCATGCCACCATCCTCCACCTCAGTCTTGGCCTCGCACTCTTTTTGAAGGCCGATCTCGAGGTTTTCGTTGCTGTCCATCTGGTTGGAGCAACAGACTTTTGTAGCGGCGTTGTCGGTCTTAGTACCGCTGTCACAGAAGCAGAGGTCGGCCTCTGTGAGCCCGGAGGTTTGGGCTGTGGTTCCCCCGAGGAATCTGTGGTGTTGTTAGAGGGGAGGCGGGAACACTGATTGCAGTGCGACATACAACAGAGGGAGAAGGATGGCAGCCGTGGCGAAGTTTCGGAGACTCATGGTGTGGATGTCTGAGGAGTTCTGGTTTGGAATGACGTGATTGAGAATCGAGTGTGTCCGCGATCATGTCCGGTACTTATATACACACTCTCTCACACACACACCATCATATGGAATCGACAACGAGGCGGTAAAGTAGACGCGTGTCTTCGTTCATGTATGCATTAGCCCACTGACCCTATGGGCTATGTTTCTGCAGTCAGGAAGCTTTGGAACGACCAATCTCGATTCATCGGACGACAAGCATATGAGTCTGTCAGTGCAATGCACTTTTTGCGATATGATTAGCGGTATGGATCGAGCGTTGCGATGTGCCGATGCACATGGGGGAGAAGATCATTGGCGCAGATCAGTCTAACCAAAAACAGCCAGTGCAAGTGACCTATCGGACAGCTGCTTTGAAAGTGACTCGTCCCTTGGTCCGCCAGTTTGAATATCCAGGCATCGCGATAACATACATTGTTGACGCTATTGTTTTGAATCGTCCAGTTATGCGCTGAGAGATCGCCCGTGTAGTGGGTCGGCGGGCTATCACTGATTATTCCCGAAGACAGTAAGACTTCAATTTGGGTGTGCTTGAACGTGTTGACAAGACTCTTGCTGGTGAGTTGTATTCCTGGTACCGGATCAGGAGGCAGCACACTTCTCGATCGACCCAAGAGCTCCACCTATCAAGCTATTTGCTCTTTAGTGGTGTTGTTCGACTTGCGTTCGGCCAGAACACCTGCACCTGCTTGCAAAGTCTTGCCCGCATCGTCAGACTCGATCCAATGCTGCCCTAAGTCCTGGACCATCTCTGTAAATCTTTTGTGGTAGGTATGGTCAACGAAACGATGAAATTTGAGACTCTTCGCGGAGCAGTCGTGAAGAGGGGAAGAAGACTTCCTGCTGGAAAGATAGCAAGATGGCGGCAACAGTCACAATCAGGAAAGCGACCGCTAGCGTGATGTGTTGAACCGCTTGCGTGCTGGCAACCTCACTTCCTTGTTTGAGCGAGAAGGCGGCTTCCAAACAGACACCCACCCATACTAAGTCGATTCGAACACACAGTAATCACGAGTTTAACTAATTCATTTTCTGGAGTGCTTTCGAGTATGAGAAACAACCATGTCACCCCGAGACCAATCCACTGACTCCCTCTTGCTGCCAACAATCTCGGAATTCCATGTCCGATCGGCATCACCAACACCTCGCGCTCTAGGCGGCGGCATCGTTGTCTTCTCCGGAGGCAGCGCTGCGAACAGCCTCGTGGAGGTCTTCAATGAAGTCCGCGATGCCAATAAGACCACTTTGAGCTATGTCATTCCCATCAGCGACAATGGTGGATCTTCAAGCGAGTTGATTCGCGTGTTTGGTGGACCAGGTAGGCCACCGCATCAGTCAACACGGACGCTAGACAACGGCGACTAATGCTGTTGGGCCTAGGCATTGGAGATGTCCGATCCCGTCTTGTTCGTCTGATCCCAGATACTGGAGCGGAGACGCAGGCAATCAAGGGACTTTTCAACTACCGTCTACCCAAGGATTACGCCTTGGCCAGATCGGAATGGCTGGACATTGTCGAAGCTACCCATGGGCTGTGGAAAGGTGTCTCTCTGCCCAAACAGGAGCTAATTCGGAGCTTCCTCAATGTGATCAATCTTGAGGTCGTCAAGAGATTGAGGCCAAGCTCGAGGTTCGACTGGAGTGGCGCAAGTATAGGAAACTTGTTCCTCACTGGGTAAGTGGCGTTCACAAGCTAGCTTTGAATGCGTCACTGACTACAAGATAGAGCTCGCCTTTTCACCGGCAGCTTCGAGTCGGCGATATATCTGCTCTCAAGTATTTGCGCTGTTCCTGGAAACGTCTCAGTCATCCCGAGTCTGAACTCCAATTTCGCCCATCACATAGCAGCTGGACTCGAGGATGGCTCTGTCATCACAGGACAGAACAACATAAGTCATCCCAGCAAGCCGACCGCGGCAGTACCCATGAGTCCCACGACCGATAGTCCGACTGCGCACAGCGAATGGCGACGACAGAAGACCGAGACTGAGGAACAGGACATGGTCGAAGACGCCAATTTACCCGGATCTTTACCTACTCTCCGCAAACCCGCCATCACTTTCTCAAAAGAGGACGAAGAGGAACTCCCGGCAAGGATCTCGCGGTTGTGGTACATCAACCCGTACGGACAGGAGATACGAATCCCGGCAAACCCACGTGCAATCAACGCTCTCCGAGAATCTGGATGCATCATCTACAGCATCGGCTCGCTCTTTACTTCGCTCATCCCCTCCCTCGTATTACGAGACGTCGGAGACGCCATTGCATCATCTTCGATCAGATGCAAGATCCTGATCCTCAACGGAACCCTGGATCGTGAGACCGGTCCTTCATCTAACCCTTTCACGGGCCTGGACTTTGTAGCCACGATATGCAATGCATGTGCCGACAGTCGTGGCTTGCCGAAGCCAGATCCCATGCTGTATCACCAGTATGTCACTCATGTCATCTACATTGAAGGGCCCACATGCCCAAAGGTCGACAGAGAAGCTTTCCAGAGGATCGGCATTGAGACGATGAGGTTGTACGGCCGTAAAGGCGACAGCGGCAAAGGTGGAAGATACGACTTGAAAGCTCTCGAGCAAGCGCTGGAGGCCATCCTTGGCAGGAAGGACGCTAGAAGCAACAAATCGCGGCGCAATACGTTGGTGACTTGATGACAGCTTGCACTAGGTATATTTCCTCTAGAGCTTCGCCACTCCAAACCCGGTCTTTTTGGCGCGACCCAGCATGCTCCTCGAGATATCCCTAAGCCTCGCCACACCCATCAACGCCATCGTCCTGGATAACTCTCGCTCAAGGATATGCAAGACATCTTCAACGCCCTTCTGCCCATTCCATGCCAACCCCCACAGTGCAGTGCGGCCAATGAGACACAGGTCCGCTCCCAATGCAAGCGCCTTGAAGACATCGCTACCATGCGTGATTCCGCCGTCGAATATCACTGGGATCTTCCCCCTCACAGCATCAGCAACCTCCGGCAGAGCTTCCAGCGTCGAAGGCACACCATCCAATTGCCTTCCACCATGATTCGACACAATAATAGCATCAACCCCAGCCTCAACCGCGCGCTGTGCATCTTCCTCGGTCAAGATTCCCTTGAGAATGATCTTCATCTTCGTCTGAGAACGCAGCCAGGGGATAACCTCATCCCACCGCAAGCTCATGCTGGTCAGAGTATCCCGATGCTCGTCCACGAGCTCCTTGAAATCCGCAGCAGTTCTCGCATGCAAGAGCAATCCGGCTTTTGACACACCGCCCGCTCTTCGAGACTTCACGTTGCCCATCGCCATCCCCTCCGGAAGTTTCATAGGCTTCTTGCGCTCATGTAATCGATTTCCGAGCACCACCGTGTCGACAGTCAAAACCAGCGCTTCGTAGCCCGCTTTCTCCGCGCGCCGGATGAGATCTGTCGTCAAATCCCGCGAGTTCAGGAAGTAGAGCTGAAACCACGGCTTCGGGTAGTGCTCGTCTCGCTCTGGGAGAGCACTCGCCACGTCTTCGAGAGATGTTGTCGCATTCGAGGATAGGATTATATTTGTCCCGAGAGCGCTAGCCGCGCGTGCGGTGTCGGGCTCTCCTTCGCCACCGGCGAGTTTTTGGTATGCACTTGGGGCGATGGCTATGGGGATGTCGTAGCGTTTGCCGAGGATGGTGGTGCTGGTATCGATGGATGTCACGTCGCGTAGGACTTGGGGGCGGAATAGAAGTCTGGCAGTTGGCATCAGCACTAGAGTTTGCGTCAGGTACTCAACATGAATACTCACTTCTTGAAGATCGCCTCGTTGCGGCGAACCGAGTACTCTCCGTCAGCTCCGGTGATGTAGTAGTCCCATGCTGCAGGATCGAGACGCTTTTTTGCTATTTCTCTGACTTCTAGGATGGTGATTGGGTCTGGCATGCTGTCTTTGGGATGAGAGTGTGGCATCTTGCTTCTATGATGGGGGCTGAATATATTGTCGTTCCCGCAAAAAAACCAGGACTGAAAACAAAAATGGTCGAGGCAAAACAAAACAAAGACGGAGGATTTCTAGTCGTCATAAGATGCAGATGGAGCATTTAATACCATTGGCGTTCTCCTACATCGGCGTTTGAATGTCGTCGGCGATCGGTCATGTTGAAATTGATCAGAACTGGCCGATCATGTTCTTGACTGCAATTTGGCTAAGCGATTAAACCATTTAGAAACCCGTTGACCATGGAAAAATAGGTACACATTCGACCATGGTCTCACTTTGTATGCTAATGCAGGTAGTATCGGTTGCTTGGGGAAATAAAGCAGGAGCGGCTGACAATCCGAAGTGGATCTGATCGAGCTTCCTTCTCAGATCATTCGCCGAAACACTCCGATCAAGGGATGTCGTGCCTCCGGCAATCTTCCAGACGACATGCTGCGGATTAAACAGACTCCGACACCCATCCTACCACAAAACGACACGTCAATGCCTACCGTATCAGAGCGACTCGGAGCTGAAGCCAGCAGTGGTAATGTACCCAGGCATGTCACACTGACGGGAGGCCTGATGCCACGAGGCGATCTGCCTTACGGACCTCGCCATGCAATGCTCCTGCGATATTCCTTGCACGCTGCATTATTCATCGAAAATACCATCACATCAGATGCGGCAGACACCGCACGAGAATCTCCTGACACCAATCTATATGGGAGTCGTGGCTGAGCTGGAGCAGGAAATGCAGCGTGTGGGCTGACGCTGACGGCTAGGTGCATTCGGAGCCTGCACGTAATATGCGTGCGGTCGCTTTTGACCAACAACCACAACGAGATGGACGTATGCCTATCGCGGGCTATTAACAGAAAATATGTCTTTCCACATGCCTTCAATTTTCCGCCTCTTCATCAGGACCCGAACGACCTGCGAGATCCTCTAATCCGCGGAGTGCCGACCGGCGCTTACACCACGGTATCACGACCACGGATAGCTGCTCTAGCACATGCAACCGGTACCCAGGCAGGTCATCTTCCCGGTCGGGGTAAAGCCAGTCATCTCAGCTGCTACTGCCTCGCTATGTTGAACCCAAGGCTGAACGGATGGGGTCTCGTCATGTCGGCGTGGTACTCTGCTTATGTTGTACATCGCACCGGCAAGGCCTAGGTCAGCAAACTCCCATTTATGCCCCTTGAGACAGTCCCGCCTTGCGTCGCTGTTGTCTTTCTCGCGAGTTTCTGTAATCACTTCCCACCTGTCTGTCCTTCGCGATGGCTCGATACTTACTTGCTTTGCCGGCTTTGGCCATACTCACGCACGCACAACAACAATGCTACTTCGGCCCAGGAGCAGAGAGTCGCGGGCCATCGGAGCTCGTCCCTTGTATGGCCAGCGGAAACAGTGCTTGTTGTCTGCTCGGAGATATCTGTCTCTCTGGGTCGACCTGTTGGAACTTCGATACGGGCAACTTGTACCAGTATGGATGTACCGACATCACCTACGAGGATGAGACTTGCCCGTACAAATGCGGGTCCAACAGTAGTGAGTATCTCGCGCAGAGCTCTTGACTCAAACCTACTGACATGGAATCACTCAGCCTTGTCGCCATGGACCGCTCTCGAATATTGTGTAGATCAGCCTGGAGAAGTCAACGACACCTGGGTCTGCCACAATCCGGAAAGTTGTGGCTGCGAGTGGGATTCCAGTCCAGAGATGCTCATACTCCAGCCCCGAGGATGTAAAGACATGGGATCGGACGCCAAAGTCGCTTTATACGCTCCCTCCACACTCGCGCCGTATCTTTCGTTGCCGACCAGTATTGGCGGAAGCACCGGATACATATCTACGACGAAGATCAACGGTACCAGTACTTGGATTTCTACCGTCATACCTGGATGTAAGTAGCGGCTTCATGGCTCATGAAATATGTTACCCACAGCTGACCGCGCCGGACAGATACCCCAGCCACAGTCACAGAGTTGACGAACTATGGGCCCCAACCAACCCAAGCCATCTTCATTGATGCGAAAGCAAAACCATCCGCATCGACCGTCGCAGCAGCAGAGTCCATCGGAGCAACGGGAACCCCCGACTCCTCCAACAGCACGACCTCCGCCGGTCAAACACAAAGCGGCCTCTCAACCGCAGCCAAAGCCGGCATAGGAGCAGGTATAGGCGCCGGCATCATGATAGCCCTCCTCGTAGCCATTCTGATCCTTCTCGCTCGCATCCGCAAACGCCGCGCGAACACCCAACTCCAACTCCAACGTCCAGGCCCGCACCCCTACTCAACAGGCATGAGCACAGGCGGCAGTAGCATCGGCGCAACCCCAAAGCCGACCTCGCCTTACTATTTCCCAGCCCAGACGCAAGAAGAAAAAGAAGCCTGGCAGGCCGCGTATCCGCCAGGCTCACCGCCGCCGCCGATGATGTCTCCGCATTACGATCCGAGTTACGATCCAACGATGGCGACGAACTTCCACCCCAACATGCAGTTCTCTTCGCACATCGTTCCTAGTTTGTACTCGTCGACGGATCAGAGGTCGCAGCACGGGAACAATCAATCACCGTTGGCCTCACCACCCTTGCCTTTGACGGAGTTGTCGGCGGACAGGCATGTTCATGAGTTGCATTCGGAGGGGGCTGTGACGAACAAGGTTGACAATGGTGATGACTATCCGGTGGATAGAAAATGAGAGTGAACTTGAGAAAGAAGTTAGGACTCTCACATGGCGAAGAATTTGTTTGCGTTCACTTCCTTCACATGCCATCGTTTCACATGCAGACTTCCTCGTCTCACGCAGGCTTGCTTTTCACATGTAGGCTGTTCCCGCTACTAGGATCCCGTGACTACTCGCTCGAGTCGTCCGCTACTCCAACCTTCCCGATACCTTCTCTTCTACACCAACGACATACCAGTAACACTCTCCACTTCCTCCTTTCCATCCTCTCCTTAACCCTCACACCGACAGTCATACCCGCATCACCAGCGATTCTCTCTCGATTGCGATCGCAATACTGAAGCAACAATCTCAGAATACGCTCCTGTTGGTCATTGTCTCTCCTGACGACCCTCGACCGCGATCGGAACATCATCACTCACGTTCCCTCCAACGAACCTCGAGACAACAACAAACACTAAACGATATCACTATGACCGACGCATTCACCGCCAGTCACGTCAACCATTTTGGCAGAGCCAATCGCGACTACATCTGTACCAAGCGCAATGGAACCACCTTCACTCTCCCGAAGGACACCAAGGTCGTCATCGTAGACTTGAATTTGAGTCGTAACAAGTTTGTCATATGGTGGGAAAAAAAGGACTTCTACGCCTGTCTCACTATATCAGCCGCACGAAGCCTGATAGTCACCCTTCCGGAGCGCAGCTGGACCACCTCAAACACCCAAGGACGAAAGTTATCGGTCGTTGGCCACGTTCTAGCCAATGACAATCGCAACAAGAGCTTCACGCACCCCGACATCCAAACCGTCGATAAGTACAACAAGAGCATTACGTACGGCAGGCACCACAGTGGGTACATCAGCCGCATGTCGACAGATGGCATGTCATTCCTCGTCAACATCCTCCACGGCCCAGACATCGGGACAAAGGGCGTCAGAATCCCCGTCAGACACGGGTACGTCGTAAAGAACGAATTCGCGGATGAGAACCGTCATTGGTTGTTCAAGCGCTTGACATTCGTCAAGGACTACACCTGCATCGGTCTCCACGGTATGGCAGTCCACACGTTCAAGAAGGGAGATAGATCTTGCGTCGTCCACGGCGTCGACGCTTTCGCCATGCTTCTGAGCGTCAGATCAAGCTGCGTTGATGGCGGCGAACGTGCCATGCGAGTCGACATTTCGGCCCACGCTGTGGAGCCCGACACCGATTGCGACGGGGTGTACCATTTAAGAACCAGAAATGGTCTCGTTACCGTTGACAGGAGCGGTTGGTGGGCCGATGGTTGGTATCTTTCTAGGCCTGCGTCTCCAATTGGAGATAGAATCTCGGTACCTTCGACTCCCCCCAACGAAATACTGTCGTTATCCAGCCTGAACGTGGGAGCCCAGTGGTAGAGCAGGGTGAAGGCGAGACAAGACAAAGGGCGACGGGAATGACGACGGGGCCGATGATTGCCTCTGCAGCAGTCAAATCATGGAAAATGCCACTGGTCATCAGAGTGCGCGTACGGCGACTCAAGTCGGGACGCATTACTGTTGAGGGGTGGCGATAGTGATGATGGAATGTCTGTGGACAGGAAGTGAAAGGGAGATGGAAGTCGATGGGCGAGGTCTACTTAGAAACCCTACATGTGGATGAATGCAGATAGCCTGTTTGATTCTTTCCAAATGTGAGTGTGGACACTTGGAAAATAAGTCTACCTACTAGCTCTCATGAGTTAATAACATCATCGGTGCCGCCACTGAATGAACCAGTCGAGATCAGCCATTTTCGAGTGACTACATAGCTACTCACGAATGAATTGCAATCTGCTGTGAATGCTTTTGTATCAGTAGCTCGCTTCTCAGCCATGTACATGTGCATGCTTGATCAGTCTCACGATCTTATGTTGCTGGTGCATATAATGTATTGACTCCTTTTTTGCTCAGCGGAGACACAGAAACGCCCTCTCACCAAAACTTGCTTTAACACTTCCCTCCTCCAAAAGCATTCGTCTCAACCAGTCTTTCCCAGCTTCGACTTCTGGTGCTGTGAATTTGACCACCACACACCCACGTACTGAAGCTGCAGACCAAAGCACGCTGGCCTCGTTCTCCAGTCGCTGCCGCACAAGGCGCCTTGCAACCGCGGGCTCCACGTCCTCCTCGCCGTCTCCGCAGTCACTCCCACTATCCCATTTTCTACCGCCAATGCGTGACAGGAGCTTGAACTCGGCCATGAAGAACTCTCGCAGAGATTCCATGAGTGGCCCGAACAGGATCAGCGTGCCAAAGACGGCCTGTCCATCCATGCGTGTTGCGATCGACCCATCGGTTCCGTTGTCGTCTAGAATGACATTGTCGCGGAGCAGCAGTCTACGCCTCCCATCTGGTCTCGTGATGTATATCTCATTGCGACTGCCATAGCGGAAGAAAGACCAGTGTTCGCCATTGGCCGGCCGGCCATTACAGACCCAGTCCAGTACGCAGAGATTGCCGGATTCCTTGCCAGTCTCCGGAGTGAGGATGTTGTAGACTTGGGTTTGCTCGAAATTGCTACGCTCGAAAGGCTGGACGGGATCAGGCAGATAGCAGAGCGCCGATGCCGGCGCAACTTCTACGGTCGTGCATTGCTTGCTGAGAACGTCTCGACTGGGAGCCTTGAAGAGCTTCGTGCTGCCCTGTGTGAGGAGGACAAGTCTGGTGTTGTTCTCCAAGATGACTTTGAGATTGATCTCGTCGCCCGCCACTAGCCCGCCGCCGTAGCTCAGTAGATAGACTGTGTGCACGACATGTGACTGGTCATCTGAGAGGTGTGATGTCGAAGGACTGATCAACTTCAGAGGATACTGGTAGCTGACTTGCTTCAACCTTGGAGTATTTGGTGGTAACAGGGCGAGATGGATGATTCCATGGCCGGGTTTACTCGCGGAGGTTGAGAGGAAGGGATTGGACATGGCGAAGCAACATTGTTGTGAAGAGGAAGTATGCAAAACATTAAGTGTCGCTCTCAGGGGAAATAGATGGGAATCATCTTGACAAAGTGAATCGCCTCACCTTATCTGTCGGCGAAATCGCAGTCAAAGTGGTAGTTGTTCCGCTCTCGACGGCCAAGATCTCCGAGGTGAGTGGGGCGTTCAGGCAGGCGCGTCCTCTCAATTCACGCGCCTGCCACCGACTCGGACCACTACATTTATCTGTACCATCCAACAACTAACATACCCGCAATACGACACTCTCTTCACGCCCTATTGATCTCATTTGCGCGATCGCCTCCATACCATCGGTGCGCTTGCTTCTCCGGACCATCGACCGCGCCATCGCCAGTCGCATTCGGCGAAAACATCACATCTGACGCGCATTATCATTCTCAAAGACTGGCACATGCCTGGACGACTCCTCAACATGTCTTCATCACCAGCGCCTGACATGGACGCGTCGACCTTGAAGCGTGCATCTGGACGCGTGCGCAAACAACCCGAAACGATCTATCCTTCATCAGACCCCGTCAATCAAAAGCGGAAACGCGCGCAAGACGCCGATGGCGACGAAGAGATGGATGACGAAGAACTGTCGGAAGAGGAATCACCGTCCGAGGAAGACGAGCCGGACGAGGAAGAGATCAGAGAGCGAAAGGCACGCGCGCGCAAACCCAAAGGCACTGCGGCGCCCAAGAAACCGGCTGCAAAGAAACCCAAGACAAACGGTGCAACTTCATTGCCCATTCGCGGCGGCGCCAAAGTCGCGAGAAAGAGGGCACCGAAGAAGGCCAAACAATTGGATCTCACCGACGCCGAAGACGCGGGCGGCCTCTTCGCAGAGGTCTTCGCGCATGGAAGGGATCTGCAGGAGATTGCTAGAGAATGGCGCCAGTCGTTTGGAGAATACGAATCCAAGGCTCTGGCAGAGGTCATCAACTTCGTGCTGAGAGCTGCGGGCTGCACGTCTAAGGTTACAGAGCACGATATCGAAGACCCGGACGCGGTCGCCAGCAAGATTGAGGATCTCCAGCACGAATACCAAGCTACAGAGCCGACCGATTACCCCTTCATGTCAAAGGTAAAAAACGCAGCGAGCTTCAAGCAAGGTGTGACGGGATTCTTGGATGTTCTCATCCGGTCGATTGCCGAAGACAAGCTGCTCTACAACAACCCCGAGCTGATTGAGAACATCCAAGTCTGGTTTACCTCCATGTCCACGGCCAGCAACAGAGCATTCAGGCATACATCGACAGTAGTCTCGCTGTGCGTCATCACCTCACTCAGTACCGTGGCTTCCACTGTCAGCGACAACGCAGCCAAGTCTCATCGCATGGTCGAGACAGAACGCAAAAAGGGCAACAAGAAAAACAAGCAACGACTGCAAAGCATGGAGGCTTCGGCCAAGGAGGCAAGCCAACTGCAAGAATTTGTGGAAGCGCTGCTCAAAGACTGGTTCGACACCATCTTCGTTCACCGGTACCGCGACAAGGACATCTCCATCCGCCGCGAGTGTATGGCGGCACTCGGCGAATGGATTGTCACAGCTCCAAGCGTTTTCTTCGATGGCCACCATCTCAGATACATGGGCTGGATGCTTAGCGATCTCGCTCCTGTCGTACGAGGCGAAGTCATCAAGCAGCTTATTCGGTTCTTCAAGATGCCCGACATGATCGGTGGCTTGAAGACTTTCACCGAGCGCTTCCGGAACCGAATGGTCGAAATCGCATCTCTTGACTCGGAGTCTCACGTCCGCGCCTCCGGCGTAGAGCTTCTCGACCTGTTGCGCGAGAACGGTCTCCTGGAACCCGATGATGTTGATGCCGTCGGCAGACTGGTGTTCGATGCAGACCCCAAGGTTCGCAAGACTGTCGCGAGCTTCCTCTCAGAAAGCATCAACGAGCTCTGCACTTCAAAGATTGACGACATCGGTGGATTGGAGAGCCTGGAAGAGAGCTTGCCTGAGGTCAACGACGACAGCTATGACGCACCTCGACTGGAATGGCTCAAGTTGAAGTGCTTGAGCGAGGTGCTTGAAGCATACGACAGTGAAGAGTCACTGCCCAGTCAAATTGAGCGTTCGCATGGCGAAGGCGGACTCACTCTACTTGCTGCAGGCGCAGAATCGCGCTTCACCTTGGCTGCCAGCGTCCTCTACGACACCCTGGAAGAAGTACAAGATTGGCGCATGCTTGCAGGTTATATCCTGTTTGACCATGCTTCCGAACAGGCCAACGGTGTTGCTGATGACGCACTGTCTCAGCTCAAGTACGAGGCATCACTTTCCGTCCAGGAAGAAACCATCCTGCTGGAAGTGCTCAATGCCAGCGTCAAGCGCAACCTGACAGATGCTGCCGAGAAGCTGACATCGACCAAGGCGAAATTGACGAAGAAGCAGAAGAGCGACTTGCAAGCAGAGCAAGAAGAAGCTGCCTCAGATCTTGCAGCCATTATTCCTAGGCTGCTCAGGAAATTTGGCGACTCCTCAGACACAGCCGCAGCTGTTCTCCGGCTTGAAAGCATTTTGAGCCTGCCGTCACTCCACGAGCTTCGACAGGACTCTTGGACGTTCAGCTCATTACTTGGCGACATCAAGAAGCAATTCATGTCTCACAGCAGCGACAAAGTGCTTGAGCCTGCAAGTGTTGCAATCCTGCACGCAAAGTCTTACGGAGAGCTCGACGAGTCTGCCGAGGAGAAAATCACTGGTTTATGGGAGGATGTGGTGCAGAATTTCTCCGAGCTCATTGATGCGAAGACCCTCATCGCGCGAGGTGTTGCATCTTTCGAAGAGCTCGTGGCACTTAGCAACAACCTTCTCCGAACCGTCCGCCTTTCATCAGTCTCTGACTGCGTCGTTCCGCTCGAGGACAAGGACGTCATCAATTTCGAAAGCGCACAAGACGACCTCAAAGCACCGATCGACTGCATACTCGCTCTCATCCAGCGTGCTATTCCGGACGAAGAGACATCGATTGAGCCAGACGAAGCAGCTATGGAAGATCAAATCGCTGTCCGCGCGGCAGACGCTGCGCTCTTCTACTTCCGCTGGAAGCTGAAGTCTTTGACCGACCGCCTTACCGCCAACCCACCCACCGACACCCCCTACGAGGAACTTGAAGCTCTTGCCGAGCGCCGCGACAGATACGTAGTTTTCATCACTGAGGTCCTCAACGCGCGCAAGGCGAACGAGGATGTCTGCGCTGCCATGGTTGGATACCTGCTCGACATGTACACATCAGCGGCCACTCTTAAGAGCATCCCAGTCAGGGAAGGCATGACCGACGAGTTCACGGCCCTCATCATGGAGTTTGACCGCGAGACGGAGACGAGGCTTCTCAAAATCTTCTCAGCATCGGAGACCAAGTACGCGCGCCTCAGCGGAAAGCGGCTCGAAGACGCACCGCTAGCTGCGGCCGACGCGGATGGTGACCTCGATATTGATGCCGATCCCATCGACGACGACCCTGTCTCGGAGCCTGAGTCCGACGACGAAGACGAGCAGCCGACCCAAAATCAGTCCCAAAGCCAGGCTCAAGCCTCGCAAAAACGCAAAGAATCGAAGCAACTCGCGACACTGGTCGCAGAACAGCGACTCTGCGAGCTCACGGGCAAGATCGTCACAGCTGTCCTCGGGGGCATCATGTCGCCAGCTCGTGCACGACCGCGTCTCGAAAGGAACCGCCTCCGCCTAGGTCCGAACTATAAAGAGGTGTGCGCCTACTTCGACATCGGAGACGTGCAAGCAAAGAAGGGAGGGCGCAAAGCTGCTGCAGCCAAACCAAGGAACGCCGGTCCGAAGACCAAGTCAGTTGGCAAGCCCAGTGCGAAGAGCAATGCCATCGTCGCTGAAGATGAAGAAGACGATGAGATCGAGGACCCGGAGGAAGATGACCCCGAGGTCCTGAAAAGGAGAGGTCTGGTCGTCGAAGAAGATGTTGACGACGAGGACGATGCTGCCAGGAATGGTGCTGCTGCGGATGAGCACGCAGATGAGATGGAGAGCGTGCTCGGTGACTAGCCGAGGCTTGTTGGTTGGTCGCAACTCTGTTAATAGGTAATTTTTTCCCTTTGAGTCTGGTATGAAGTTAACAACTACGCCGCGTCGACTCTGTTTGTCACATAGTGCAGTTCTATACCCCACGCGTACATACATGTACATGTAATCACATGTTTCAGATCCACAGTTGTAACGACTGATGTGCCTCGGCACGAAGCTTGTCACTCTTTAGGAAGGTGCTCTACCCGGTCGGGCACTGCGATGCATCTTCACCTCGCTTGTAGACTTCATGCTCCTACACTGCTGTTGTGGTCCCGACAATCCCACCGACGCATGGCTAATATGCACACCACCGACGCCGGTCTTCACACTACGAGTGCACGCCTTACTGTCTGCGTGTACAAGACGTCCTTCACCCGGCTAATCGACCGTTCCCGCTACTTGCGCCACTTCACGCCATGCGGAGACCAGATCCTGACGGACTGGCTCGCGCCGGCGCCTACTTGTGCTGATGCATGTGATTGTTGACCACTCATTGGACACTGCGAGCGTGCGTGCATGGAATCATCACTGACTACGTTCAATCCTGAGCTAGAACTGCGTCGCTACATGGCATACGTTTCTTGTTGGAGGCCTATCACTGGTGGCATTTCTCAGCAGCATCTCTCGACTCCAAGCGATGCCGATTCAACCGGTCGGGCATTGTTGCTCAATGGATTTGTTAGCGAGTCCAGGCTTTGAGTTTTTGACGGCTGGACCGACTTCACGTCGACTCGCTGCGCACACATCTCCATTGATCCAAGAGGGATCCACATGGCCTCACAGATATGGAAGGCCTCAACATATCTTGCGACGCGATTGCGCGACGTCCTTCTACTTTCGCACGTGGTGGATGCAAGAAGTACATGGAGTCGACATGAGTTACAATTCGAGTCACTTGACCGAGCCGCGGTCTTGGGTCCTCCGTCTTTGTGGATACTCGATCCCAGTCCATGAGGGCAGTCTAGATCAATTCATGGTGAGGAGAACATCCGTGGCGGTACAAACTCCGCAACGCCGTGGGTATGATATCTCGTAGTACATCGTCCAGAGCACCGAAAATTGACCATCCAGCAAACTTACCTTTCGGACAGACTTGTTTGGCTCCGGATGACTGGAAGGGCAAACCACAAACACATACAAATACGTGGTCTTAACGACCAAGATACATCTCTTATCCCAGACTCGCTTTCACGCTCATCCGGATCACAAGATGTTTCGACTCTACCAAGCCTTGTTCTTGGTGTTCTGTGCTTGTGCCTCAGCCTTGACACCAGCACAATGGCGATCCCAGTCAATCTACCAAGTCATCACCGACCGATTTGCCCGCACCGATGGCTCCACGAGTGCCTCGTGTGATCTGAACCGATACTGTGGCGGCACATGGCAGGGTCTGATCAAGAAGCTCGACTACATCCAGAACATGGGATTTTCCGCGGTCAGTTACCCAGGCCTAAGATGGAGACTTTGACTGACAAAAGCAGATCTGGATCTCGCCTGTCGTCCAGAACCTGGCGCAGAATACCGGTGACGGCGACGCATATCATGGCTACTGGGCGACGGACATCTACCAAGTCAACACGAACTTCGGATCTGCCGCAGACCTGGTCAAACTGTCATCAGCTCTACACGCCAGGGGCATGTACCTGATGGTGGACATCGCCCCCAACCACATGGGCTACGCCGGTTCTCCGGCAAATGTTGACTACAGCGGCTTTACACCTTTCAACAAACAGTCTTACTTCCATCCATACTGTACCATCAATGACAACGACGATACGAGCGTCAAGCAATGTTGGCTTGGGAGCAGTGACGTGCCGCTACCTGATTTGCGGACCGAAGACGCCGCGGTCCAGACCATCTTCAACTCCTGGATCGCGCAGCTTGTGAAGAACTACACCATCGACGGCTTGCGAATTGACACAGCCAAGCACGTCAACACTGGCTTCTGGCAGCCCTTCTTGAAAGCCGCAGGCGGTATCTACGCTGTTGGCGAGGTTCTCAATGGCGATCCCAAATACGTCTGCCCGTACCAGAACTACATGCCAGGCGTCTTGAACTACCCGACTTACTACACAATCACGCAAGCGTTCCAGTCGACCGGCGGCAGCATCTCGAATCTAGTCAACGGCGTCAACAGCATGAAAGCAACCTGCGCCGACACAACTCTCCTGGGCTCGTTCCTCGAGAATCACGACCAGCCGCGATTCCCCTCGTACACATCAGATGTTTCCTTGACCAAAAACGCCATCGCATTCACCTTGTTGCAAGATGGCATCCCAATCATATACCAAGGTCAAGAACAGTTCTTCAAAGGAGGCGATGTGCCAGCGGATCGCGAAGCACTGTGGACATCACAATACTCGACCACATCGACGTTCTACAACTTCATCAAACAAATCAGTAGTCTGCGAAACTGGGCCAAGCTACAAGACAATTCGTATTTGACGTACAAAGCCCAACCATCGTCCCCAGACTCGCGCACGATCGTCATGCGTAAAGGATCTGTGGTCTCAGTCTACAACAACAGAGGCGCCAACGGTGCAGCATCCTTCACGCTCTCGTCCTCAATCAGCGGTTTCACGTCCGGCCAGTCCGTGACCGAGATCCTGACCTGCAAAACCTCATCCGCAGACTCAAGCGGTAATCTCGCCATCACGATCACCGGAGGACTACCACAAGTCTTCTACCCTACATTTTCTCTCTCAGGCAGTGGCATTTGCAACAGCGCATCAACCACCACGCTCGTCACGTCCACCCGCACAGCTTCAAGCACGTCCAGCGGCGCAACATGCACGACCGCAACCTCCGTCTCCGTCACCTTCATCGGCCGCAAAGCAACCAACTTCGGCGACACGCTCAAGCTCTCCGGTTCGATTTCCCAGCTCGGCTCCTGGAACGCCGCGAATGCAATCGAGCTTTCGGCGGTGGGATACACTGCTCAAAACCCTTCTTGGAGCGGCACGGAGACTCTGCTGGCGGGTACTTCGTTCCAGTATAAGTACATCGTCGTGAGCAATAGTGGGCAGGTGACGTGGGAGGCGGATCCGGCGAGGTCGTATACCGTGCCAAGAACGTGCGCGAGCGCGGTGACTGTGAGCGTGAACTGGCAGAATTGAGGTCGGCTGGGCTTGGGGTTCTCCAGTAGTAGTGACAGGCTGCGTGGAAGACAAGGTGAAGATGAGATCACGGAAACCAGGTCGGAGTCTTTGATCTACAAAACCAACGTCTCCAATTGATATTGAGTCACGATGAACCCGTCCAAATTCTTGGAAAGCGTATATCACCCAGTACAGGCAGTAGACTTGGGTTGCCACCTCGAACGTATCGGACGTCCCCAGATATACATAGGAACCGTCAGCAACATGACCCCGATTGTCAGACCGCCCCAAGTAAAGAAAAACACCCTCGGCCCCCGCGTAGCATAAAAATCATTGAGCTCAAACGAGATGCCAAAAGCAAAAGCGCTCTTCGCCAACATGGCCAGTCCAAACGCCTGGCCGGCCCTCTCCTGGAAAGTGTCGTTGGTATACGACACGATGCCCGTACAACCCACCCCGACGCCAAAGTTCAAGATCGCGAGGAAGACGGCCGTGACGATCGCGCTCATGCCGCGCTCAATCGATTCGCCCAGCCCGAAACCGCCGGCTACGCAAGTGAGCAGAGCAGGCGCGATGACCAAGAGTCGGGACTCGGGTTCGTACACGTTGTTGTTCCGCTTTGCCATTTTGTGGCTGAGCCAGTCGCAGGCGGCTCCTCCCAGCAGACAACCCAGCGCGGATCCGATGAGAGGTGCGATGCCGACTAGGTTTCCGACTGCGGATGGCGAGAGGTTGTAGGGGGGTGCTTCCCATATCTGGTCCGCGACGGCGCCTTGGATGATGACCCAGGTGAATGTGACGCTCCACATTAGGTAGCCCCAAATGGCGACGGGGTGGTGGAGGAGGCCCAGTGGCGCGATGAGCGCTGCCAGGACTTGCGACGGGTCGCCGGAAGATACGACGTCTAGTGCGAAGAACTCTTTCCAGGCCTGGAGTCCGGTATTTGTAGCTTCTAGAGGACTTATGCGCGCTTTGCTTGATGTCGATTCTTTGCCACACTCGAAGCCTCGTCCCTCCTCGCAGTCCTCAACGGGCGGCTCACGATAGACGGCTTTGCATTTGTTGGAAGTCTCCGGGAAAAAGAAGATGGTGAAGAACAGGAGCGCTCCGAACGTGATGGCTAGCAGCCAGAATGACCAGCGCCAAGTCAGCGAGACGATGACCTTGCCACTGATCACCGGAGCGATGTTGACCGAGACAAGGACCGCAAAGTTCCAGATGCCAACACGCAAGCCACGTTCATGGACGTCGAACATTTGTGTAATCGACGTCGTACCTGCAAGAGCGAACCATCCGCCCATCATGAGCCCTATTACGCTTGTTAACACGGGTGTTGCTTCAAGAGTAGAGGCCTCGACGGAACATGTTTACCTTGGAAAATACGAGCCGCCAGTAAAGAGCCGTAAGACTTGGCCGCGGCGCCCCAGCAACAGGTCGCTATCAAAGCAAGAGTCGTTGTGAGATATATCAAACGGGTGCCGTAGGTGGTCGCGAGTGCGTTGGTGATGTACGCGCTGACCCCGAGCGCCATCACCAGAGATCCGTTGAGCAATGTCACCTGCGTGAGCGTCACTCCCAAGTCTGCAGCAACGGTGGTGAAGCCGGGCACGAGTAGTGGCCCTATTGCGCCGCATGCGCAGCTCCCGAACACGATCACGGCGAAGGCCATCTCTTTTCGTGAGCGGGACCAGGTCCTTGGGTCCGTTCTTGAGATGGGAGTCATATCGCCAAGCTGTACGGTCGGAGTCTGGTCTTCGGCCTGCAATCCAGGTTTCTTGTCATGGTTGCTGATGGTGTGTGGATGTGGGCATGAGTCTGAAGGATCCATCCCGTGAGTCGTACTGTCGTGGCGTAGGTAGGCTGGATTGTCAAGAGAGAGAGCAGTAGGTGGTACATGCAAAGGCTACACATCAATCGATGCTTCTGGAGGGAAATTAGCAGAATAATATATGCATTGTGTTTGGCCGCCGTGGGAGCAATGTCGCGTGCTAATCGACGACTCAAGCTACCTATCGGGTCGTCGAATCTGCCTATCACGACGTGGTGGCAGCGGTGTGTGTGGACATCGGGCGGGACTCTTCGGTTCCGCATGGTAAGTCGCCATACAGAGTACAGTGTACACAAAGAGGTCCCAGGCTAGTTGCAGATCCAAGCCCATAGGGACTCCTATCGAGGCGGAATGGTGGAATCCGCCTCACAAAGTTTGTGGGGGCGGCGGCTTGCGCCATCTGGACCTCCACCACGATAACACATCAATGCGATGCATTCCGATAGACATGGAGCGAGACTATGACAGCATTATCAGCTCGGATGGGTGCCAGTATATGTATGTAGGCGCATTACCCGCTCGCTGATACCATGTCTTCTTTGTCACTTTCTCTTCAAAAACCGACATGACTGACAACCAATCGAAGGACAACATGTTGTCAGAGACTGTTCGCGTCGCGGTAACCCAAGCAGAACCAGAATGGCTTGACCTGAATGCATCGGTGAAGAAGACTTGCAGCCTGATCGAAGAGGCGGCGGGCCACGGAGCAAAGCTGGTATCGTTTCCGGAGTGTTGGATTCCTGGGTATCCGGCTTGGGTTTGGTTGGTGGACATAATCTCCCCAAGGAATAATCTCGAGCTGACACTAACACCAGGTCTCGCCCACTTGACCCTGCCTTGACACGACGATACATGCAAAACTGCCTGGTGACAAAGTCAGCGCAGATGCAGCTGATCCAGGATTCCGCCCGCAAGAACAAGATCACTGTTGCCCTCGGATTCTCTGAGAACGACCACAATTCTCTCTACATAGCACAAGCCACAATAAGCGATGCGGGCGAAATGCTCATGCACAGGAGGAAGATCATGCCCACACACATGGAAAGGACGATTTTCGGCAACTCGACTGGAAACAGCTTGGTTAATGTGGTTCCGACGGCTTTCGGGAACGTAGGACAGCTGGCTTGCTGGGAGCATGTCCAGCCACTTCTCAAATACCACACCATAACACAGAGGGAGACGTTCCATGTGGCAGCGTGGCCTCCGGTGTTTCCAACAGCCACCGGGAATGAACTCTGGTCTATGAGCCGAGACGGTGAGTAGTGAAGCACGCGTTCGTTTGGTGACGCGCCGCTAATGTCTCGTTCCTGCAGGCTGTCGCAACTTGGCTCGGACGTATGCCATCGAGTCTCAATCGTTCGTTCTTCACACGACGGCGGTGCTTTCCGAGAAGGGAGTCCAGGCCATGAACACCGGCAGCGGAGCCCTCATGAATGTCCCTGGTGGGGGCAGCTCGGCAGTGTATGGTCCGGACGGTCGCCAACTGTCAGAAGACATTGATTCCACCGAGGAAGGGATCATCTACGCAGATTTGGATCTGAATGCGATACTCGATGCAAAGTCTTTCCTAGACGTAGTTGGCCATTACAGCCGGCCGGATCTTTTTTGTCTTGGTGTGGATAAGAGAGAAAAGCGGCACACTCGGTGTGAAGTGATGGAATGAGTGGATTGTTGATGATCGAGTTCGTGATGTAGATGTAGTTGTTGAGAAATCACTCAGCGTTGCCTTATCTGATGTGACGTGATGCCCGCTTATCTTATCAGTTCATGCTTAGACACTTGAGTCAAGTACAATACTTTCACTTCAAAATACTCTGACAGTACCTCACTCATGTCATATTGAGCGCTCCTCTCCATGGAGGCAACGAGACCACGGAAACATGTGAGCAATGCGTGCGTTCAATGCCGTGCGCGAAAGCGAAAGGTACCTGCACTTGTGCAGCATGCGCATACACTCAAGTCCGGGACCGCAGGCTGATGGATGATCACCAAGTGCGATGGCCTTCGACCAGCATGTTCCAGGTGTGCCGAACGCAATAAAGACTGCGTCTACCAATCGACACCTCTTGCGTCCAGGTACAGATCGCGGATGCTTGTTCAAGTAGCGCAGCTGAGCTCTGGGCTGACTGACTCTCACGTCCAGAAAGCGCAAACCTCACGACGACGATCAGATCAAGGCCCTGGAAGACCAGATTGCCATCTTGAAGAGCTATGCAAGACAATTGGAGAGCAATGCCGAGGCGAGCACATTGGGAAACCTGGAAGATAAAAGCATAGAACATGAGGCATTGGTTCAGGATGAAAACGATGGCGCGTCTGAAGAAGGTGAACATGACGGTCTTGCGGATAGCAGCTATACTCCCACCACTCGGAGTGCGGCCGACCTTGATGGGAGACTGCCTCACGCCGTTGACGAGCTATCGCGTCTGCTGTGGACGACCCATATCGGCAAGGAAGGTGAGGTATCTTTCCAGGGACCCTCGGGGAGCTTCGTTCTCCAGCAGCCCACGGCCAACCGCTGCGATGATGTGACCGAACTGCCCGATGCCGCCCACACGGATCCTATGGCGCAACATTATATCCACGATGCGGATATCAAGCAGGACTTGGCAGCTGCATTCATGGAGCACATCAACGTGTACCATCACTTCGTTGAAGACTCGTTCGGCCAGGACGCACTCTTCGACCCAAACAACCCGTTGCCATTGCAGTTTCTTCATGCTGCCATACTAGCGGCTGGCTCGTACTATACGAAAGACGCCTCTGCGGTGGCCGCTGGAGATGCTTTCACTGCTTTCGCAGAAAGCATCGCTCTGGAGTGTTGCCGAGAGCACCCCTCAGATCAAGTTATCGGCGGCCTTGCTATCTTATCATGGCTGAAGCTGAGTCGAGAGGAAAATCACATGGGATGGGTGTACAACAGTATGGCTGCTTCACTCGTCATCCATCTGGGGCTGCATTTCCCTTTACCAGCCGAATCGACGAACACACAATCTACGCGCCCCTCATCGGCAGCCACTAAAACACAAACATTCTGGTCCGTCTGTATATTGGATCGCATGGCGACGTTCATGCTAGGCCGCAACTGCGCCATTCCATGGCGCCGCATAAAGGTCCCATTCCCGGAGATCTGTGAACAGGCCGAAGGACGCGAGAACGAGACGGCGTTCGCTCTCCAGTGCCGGCTCTCATATCTGTTCGACAAGTATATGGACCAGATATACACTTTCGACTTCGACGACGAAGACCCCCACAGCCAACTGCAACTGCTCATGAGCGCCAGAGACGCTCTGCTCGGCTTCCAAACCCACATGAACGAATGCTGTCCAATGCCGACCTCCACAACATCAAGTTCAATACCGAGCGCCGCAGCATGCCTTCTGTACACATCGTACTACATGTCCATGATCTTGATCCACCGGCCCTTTCTGGGTGCCTCGCATACCGACACCGTCCGACGCGTGGCATTCCGGACGATGACCACAGCGGCCAACGCCTCCACGAAAGTCCTGCGGAACCTCATGCATCACTACTCGCCGGGAAACGTATCGAAGATGCCGTTTCCCTTGGTTCACCACGTGCTCACCACCGCCGTCTCTCATTTAATCAACGCAACTTCCTCGGACGATCGAATGCGCCGGACGGCGGCCAACGGCTTACGGGCTTGTCTCAAAGCGCTGGAGCTTTTGAGAGACACGTGGCAGGGACGGGCATCCCGTGCAATCGCTGCGATCCAAGAGCTGGCTAATCGCTGGCATATTGTTTCTGCGCTTCCTATCAATTTTAGCGAGCCGCTTGTTGCACACGTGGAGGAGCTGAGGCGCGGCCAGGATGACTTCGCCTTCCAGGGGTTGGGCGAGTACGGAAGTCTGGCTGGTTTCGCGATTTCGGCGTTCGATCTCGGCGAGCCGGATGTGTTCCCAGTCGAGGGTGGTGAATTTACATTAGATCTTGATACTTGGCACGGCTGAAGAAAAACGGATTGTGCGAGTGCAACTGAATACTAATGTTCTGATCGTTACTGATAATTTTTCCGCAGCTCGTCGAATCTGAAATAGCATCCCCTGCAGATCATAGCATTTTTACCGCCTCAACATCCGACACTCCATTCGATCCATTCTTGTCATCATCCTGGTTGCATTCTGCAAAAAAATCAGCAGTGATCAGAACACACGCCACTCGACCACGCGTACCTCTGTCTTCATCTTTCCCCGGCATCATGATCTGTCTTATCACCACAGCGCGCACGTTCAGCACCGCCACGAACAACCATGCCACTACCAGCAGAATAGCCATCGCGCTGGCAATCCCCATAATCCCTCTACTCTCCAACCGCTCGCCTATCCGACCCGTCACGAGCGCAAGAGCGATGTTTGGGAACACTGATGCCCACCACACGAGGTGGAAAGACATCCCGCGAACACCCAACACGGCCGCCACCAGCGTCACGCAGAAGAACCAGAACGCAAACGCCCAGAGGAAGATAGCTACGAAGTCGGCGAGAACTCGCATGGCGACGATCGCTCCTTCGTTTCTTCCCGCAAAGTAGCCGTGCTCCGCCAGTCTCGGGAGAGAAGCGCCGAAATTGATCAAAGCCAGCCCAGTAAACGCCGGCGGCCCGACCGCAATGAACATTCCCGGCCTGAGATTAGGAGCCGGCAGTCCGAAACTGATCAGCCGGTACAAGTAAATCGCATATATGAGGAAAGCGATCAGCCAGCCCATTCCGAGCAGGGTGATTCCGCCGACGACCATCGTCCAGCAGTCTTCCAATGGCTGGCCTGGAGCGATGATGCTGGCCAACAAGCCGCCGAGGATTATCGGGAAGATGGGCAGAATCCAGGCCGGGGTCATGCTTTGGATCGTCAGACGTTTGACTGGTGCGGAGAAGAGGTGCAGGTATTGGAGGACGGCGGAGGTGAAGGCGAAGGCTACGTAGAGCCATAGTGTGACTCGCATGGCGGTGGGGAACCAGGGGCCGCAGTAAGGGGAGCCGTAGATTTGGGCGCAGGCGAGGATGCTGGCGACTGTTGGAGGTTAGTGGGTTGGATCAAGGGCAGACAGTGAGTGGGGATGAAGGGTACTCACAAGTGAGGAGTACGGTTGGGAAAAATAGCGACTCGAGTGGGTGCATCAACGAGCAGCGCAGGGATTTGGGGTACATGATGAATCGCACGGCGATCAAGGCTAGTGCGATCAGGTAGAGTACAATTGAGAAGACGAAGAAGATCTTGCCGATAGTCGTCAGGCCGGTGAATCGGTTCGGCGTGCCGGCGAGCAGGAGACTGATGCCTGCGGTTGAGAGAGGGAATGTGAACCAGGCCCAGGTGAAGCTGTTAATTCTCGGTGTCAGCTAATGATCCATCTACAAGACAGTCGCTAGGTCCACTCGCTGTTTGAGCCGTCTCATAAAGCTAATGCTTTCTTCCGATTGAGTTTCGTTGACCTCCGCCATGGTATTAATAAGATGGAAGCTTTGGGTTAGTGTAAGGAGAGAGACATTTGGTTCTAACTCGCACAGAGTCATCTTATATGAATCATCGCGCACATGCGAACAACACCTGGGCTCTCATCGGTAAGACAATAACCTGGGCCTTCAATACACTTGAGCTGCTTTTGGTGGTTCGATCTGAGCTTCTTGCCCAAACAGGAAGTTGGTCATCCCTGTACTGCATTGTACCACAGTACATGCTGTGGCGAGCTTTACTCATACTACCAGGTTCAGATTCGCACAGTAAACGGCTCCTCAAACCACACGTCCACCGCTGGTTCAAGACTGCAAATTTAGAAGCTTCGCCAACCTCACTGTCAACGGCCACGTCACTGCATCGCGATGGAGAAATCGTCTCTGCAAATCGATCAAGCTCTTCAAGAGGCCAGGACCTAATGCCAAACTATGCCGCTTGTCTTTCAGTTTTAGCAGTTGTTGTATCCTCTCGAGAAACCATTCGTGGCCTTCGCCGCCGATGAAAGCACCAAAAGCGCCTACTAGCAAACACCACAGCTCAACCTCCTCGAGAACAGTCCAAGGGTCGGAGGGACTGACACCCAGCATACGCATCAGGTGTTGGGCAACTACTCCCGCGTTCTTCGCTTGCCTGGGATCGTTCGGAGGTAGCAACGTCCAGATGATCAGGACTGCTCTGAGTGCCATGGTCTTGAGGTCTATCCCCGAGAAAGCAAGCAGCTGGTTCCGCAGGGCTAGAATGCGAAGCCTCTGGCGATGGCTGGCTACCAGTCTGCGCGGAGACGGATCACCGTCTGCTGGCCCGGGAGTGTCTTTCAGTCGATCGCACTCGACGATCTGCGGTATGAGATCCCTCAGGACCTTCGGCAGTGCTGTCTCGGTTAACAACGAGTGACCGCCTGCAGAATCATCTCCGGCCTGTGGCTCCGCTCGGAAGTCGTCTTCGACGTCGGGCAACAATGAACCAGGATCATACGTGCACGCAAAACTGCAAGGTCGCAGCCTCATGCAAGCCAGCACATCATCCAATCCAAGCAGGCGAACGAGCACCCGTGGATCTTCGAGAACCTCCAGCCCGCCGTTCAGCTCAATCACTCGCACGGCTGCTCCGACGTGGATTCCCGCGCTCGCCTCATCTCCTCTGTACAAAGCGGCAGCGGCGAGATACAAGATGCAGTCGACCAGCGGTTCGACCGATGTAGTGGAAGTAGGAATGTCGCGGTGGAGTCGAACCTGTAGTAGGCGTAGTGACTGCTGCGTACTGCTGAAAGCTCTTTCCGCGAAATGCGATGGCAATGTCCCTTGCATGTAATGGAGACGTGAGGCGGCGGCACTCAGGATGCAGTTCATCATCAGCTCGTCTTGGACTGCTGAGTCGAAGACTCTGCCGATGTCCGGGGTGAAAGTGAAGTTGTTCGGGAATTGCGTTGAGTAGTGGCGGAAGTATTGCAGTAGGCCGTGTGCCACGTTGTCGATTGGAATTGAGGCCGACTCAAACGGATCGGGTGAACATGACAGTGTCCGGATGTGTGGATCGTACAGTGCTCGGTCGTCTAGCAGTGGAGACCGATGTTCGTGGTGCTGTGGCGTAGGCTGCGTGGAGTTCGTCAGATCGTTCGGAGAGGCGATGGTGGGCCTTATTTCCAGTGCCACTTTGCATGACTGTCGAATTGGTCGCCGTCTACTTGCCCCAATGTCTCTCATCGCATGCTTGCGTATTTGAGTCTTGAGTCTTGCGTCGTGCATCCCAGGGAGGTCAGAAAAGACAAGGAATTCGAAACTCGTGGACATTGCTGTTACTTCAGATTGCGTGTATTCGGTCTGTTCATTGGGAGCTGCTCGCGAACTGTCAGTTGATGAGGTGCGGTTGAGCCTGGCGAGCATCTTGATGGCATACTTGGCGTTGTATGTGACTTGGTTGGTCAGCGAAATAACTCGCGATCTTGGGTCTCGATCAGCAGCTGCTGGCCAGTCACGCCACACCTACTGCATCATGCCACTACAGGCAGTGCGGGGACATGAATACCACACTTCCGAAATGGGATCGACAACCTGTCGCGATCAACTGATGGCATATGTCCGGGTTCGCCGAGGGCAACAACTCTGTGACTGTGGCTAAGGCTTACATCGTGAGGCAGCTCAGCCTCCGCAACTCGCGCCTGCCAAACCGAACATATCCGGAAATCTGGCCATCAGCCATCTTCACCTTGTGGCTCGTGAAAGGCCTCTGACCCGAAAGCGTGAACGACTTCCACAATGCGAGCGTCCGATACTCAGTGTCGCTCAGTACCGATATCGGTCAGCGCGCTGCCAGACCATGGCCTTCTAAAGAAAGCCAATATCTCATTGACTGCTGCTCGGTGTCCCATCCCCATCGTTTGTCTTGACCGATTCTCTCTTCGCTCCAGCTCAAGACTTGATCACCCGATTCAAGCCTTCATTGTCCGTTCTCCGCCTTGCTCTGTTTCTCCGCCACGTAAACGAGGATGTCAAACGTCAGTCTGGGATACTCTAAGAATTCCCGCTGGAAACGCGACATCTTGTGGAGCTTAGTGAGGTTTTCCGCGAATACCTTCGCGAAGAAAGGCCTGAGGGCGACTTTTTGGGACGCTTCGATGTTGTAGGTTCGTTTCAGGTGGACGTAGAACCAGGCGTACAGCATGTCTCCGATTTCTTCTTCGCACTGAAAGCAGTGCGCCATCAAGCGGTTGGCAGCTTCGAAAGCCGACTCGGCCAAGCCTGCAATCTGGTATTTTTCTGCAAAGATGCTAGCCTGAGCGAGTTGGGTAAACGTCGTGTCAAGGAGCGCGGGATACCTGTGGCCTGAAAATGGGATCTTGATGCCGTACATGTGCTTAATTCCGATCTTCGCGGCCTCGTCGCTGATGGTGTTGTCGAGTTGAAGAGTCACAACCGCCATGCCCTATATTGGATTTTAGCAAACAGTGAGGAACGGAGGGATGGCTCCATCGTCCCACCAAGTTTTCAGACAGCTGCAACTCGCGGCAGAAACGCTCTGATCCAGCGGCAAGGACAACTTTGTGCGCGCGGATGCTGTGTTTGGATTCTGGGATTACGAGCTTCACGTCGGAGCCTTCTGCGGAGTTGTAGAATCTGCGGAAGGTATTGTCAAAGGCAGCTCACAGAATTGGCCCTAAGGTATTTGCACTCACTTCCGGATGTCGTTCATGTCGTCGGTGCTAGCGCCGTCAATCGACATGGTTTCTGCTTTTGGTGGTTCGGTGGAGGTCGATGTGGCGCTGAGAGCGACCATGATCAGACGGTGGAGAGGGAGTCGGATGCAGATACTGCAAGTCGCAAAGTGCAGTCGTCAGGTCGAGGTGACTGGTCTCCGTTTGCCGTGGATGACGCTCGTCACAATTTTCTTTCGCAGCAAACAATTCGCTTTGATGTGAGAAAACGCCTCACAACGCCCATTGCTCAGCGCACTCCTTGAATTTAGCAGAGGTGATACATGGGGATCTCGAGGGATGAGGATAAGTTTGGGGTTCAAAATGAGGATGACAAGAGCTTCTCGTTCGATGCTTGGTGGACCAAGCGTTGCTGGGAGTGCGTGTAGCAGATGTGGTGGGAAGACTAATATCATGTAACCCACCTAGAGGTCACTGTTTTGAAGTTCTGTTCGTTGTATTGAGTGTGGAAAGCTGTCTGGTTCAGAGCAACGCCGGCTCAGCGACAATCACCAAGCATGTTGTAAGCGGGTCCACCTGGGGGTGCCTAGGGCCTTGCGAGGTGCCACGCGATTCGGGTCTCCATTCGCTCTCCTCATCCTCCTACTCATCATCATCATCCTCCTCCTCCTTGCTCGGATCAAGATGATCTCCAAGGAAGATGAGAAGGTCTCTTCCCAGTTCCGGTCTCCAACCGAGTACCATGAGGAAAACCTCAGATTTGTGGAGCTCGAAGAAGTTTTCTCCAATGAGCTGGATCGCCAATGGATGGAAGACAGGCTCAATCTTGCAGTGCTCCCCAGCAAAATGTCCTCCGGCACACATGAGCATTTCCAGCTTAGCCTCATTGCCCAAGCTCTCGATCATAGCGCGATTAGCGACTTCACATACCAACTCGTATAGGCCGGTGATCCCGAGATCGCATGCGATGAGAGCAACCTCGCTGAGCTCGATGATTGAGTGAGGCCATTCTCCACCAACACCGTTGAACTTGAAACCGTACATGTGCTTGATCGCAGACTCGAAGGAAGGTTGACTCATTACCATGCCTGAGAATTTGATCGTACCAGCCTGGGAACAATTGAGTAAGCAAGAGAAGAGTCTCCAGATAGCATGGTATCTTACCAAGCCGTTGAGACTGGGATTCACGCAGATGGAGAGGCCATCACGAAGCCATTTACATCCTGCGGCGAGAACCTCCTCGTGTGCGTAGATGGGCTTGCCGTCACGAGGGATGAGAACCACATCTGACGTCTCCTTGTCGTTGTAGAGCCTGTGAGGGTCGATTTCAGTAAGGGTTGTATGCCAGAAGAGGCGAGCTTTTCAATCTCACTTTCGAAGTGCGGCCTCGTCGCCGATTGGGATGCCGTAGAGCGACATGGCGTTCGATGTGGTCGGTCAAGGAAGAGAAAGTGAGAATCGAGGAGCGCGAGCGGCAAGATAAAGCTGTAGGCAGCAAACACCGGGCCCGCCCGTTTGCAGAAAGTGATGGAAGCTATAGGTAGGCAACGGTAACAGGCAACCGTCACGTGCCTCAACCGAAAAGATTTATGCAATTGTAGTTTCTTGCGCATCAGCTATGGAAAGGGTCACTCGTCCCAAGTGTCCGGTCGCCCTCCACCTACAGTCTTTCATTCAACAGCCAACAGGATGTCAACCGCCAGATTCGGTCTAAGCCTGATCATCTTGCGGAAAGCCGGCGACTTGTTGAGCTCGGCGAGGTGCTTGCCAAGGATCCTGTGAGCCAACGAATAGGAGCCACGACCTCTCTTGCAGTGCTCCCATATCTGGATGTACAGGAACTCCTGCAACTTGTGCTCGTCGGACAAGATCTCGACTAGAGCGCGATCGGCCGCCTCGGAGACCAACTCGATGAGGCCGGGGACCTCCCACAATTTTGCGATTCTGGGCAACCTCGGCGAGCTTGTATAGCGTGTGAGGCATGATGAGATCTTCGCCGAGGCCGGTGAATTTGTAGCCGTACATGTACTTGATCACGAATTCGTACGAGTCGGGGCCGTAGTCTTTGCGCAATTCGAACGTGTCCGCATTTTTGGCCTGGGGTTGATTTAGTTAGCTAAGAAGAATACCTCGGTGGGCATGGGAACCTACCACGCCGTTAAGCAGGCCAGATCTTGCGGTGAGGATGTTCTTGTGTGCGTGGATGGTCTTGCACTTGGGATAAGGGACGAGATCCATATCCGAGGCTTTTTTGCTGTTGTAGAGACTGTAAGAGTATTAGTGAGAGGTCATCGGCATGGGAAGAGCTCTTCAATTCTCACTCTTGCCAATTGGTTGGAGCGCTGGCGTCAACGCCGTCGAGGGACATGGCGTCTGACATGGTATTTGAAGCGTATCAATACAGCGTTGAGGTTGACTTTGATCAGGGGAGAGAGAGAGGGAAAGTCGGATGCGATGTGTGAGTGGCAAGAAGTCGACAGATTGCGGCGACTCACCCGCATGTCACCCGTCTGTAGCAGGTGACGTCCACTATACGCCCCACAATTTTCCCCTTGACTTCACTCACTTCACTCACTTAAGTAACCCGAGGCAAGGCTTGTCAGCGAAGTCTGGAGAAAAAGAAACGCCCATTGCCTTCCCTTCGTCATTCTGTTACTTCTTAGAAAATGGACATAGTAGGAAATTCGCAACTTACTGGCAAGCATCACGGGCTGAAGTGATGCGCATAACCTCGGAGGAGACCAGTCGATCGTCATTCTGCATCTCTACGGCTCAAGGTATGAGGTATGGACCGCTGTTCGATCCGGGGTAGAACGTAGCCCAGCCTCAACCAGCCCAACTCAGTCCCATTCAATCTCATTGTATGGCCCGGGGAGTGATTGTTTACGCACCTCCTCCGGAATCCGACTCGTACTTCTCGCTGCTACCACGCCCTACTGTTCCCATGGCTTTGACGATGCCTACGGCCACCTTTGGCCTCCGGCGGAGCAGCTCGGGGAAGGCCGTCGTTCCGTTGAGCGTACGAATATTCTCCAAAATAAATTTGGATGCGAACGGAGTGAAGACGCGGTCGCTCGGGTTGAACTCGTTCCTGTCAAAATCCCCAGCAAAGAAGCACCAGATGGACAGGAACCTGTTCAGCTTGTACTCGTGCCTATCGGGGTCATCGCTCAAGCTCTCGCCTAAAGCTTCGTCGGCAACCTTGGTTACCGACTCGATAAGACCAGGGATTTCGAAGCATTCGCCGATTCCGCCGATTTCGCCAAGATCGTGGAGCTTGTGAGGTATCGGATGTCCACGCATGCTGATGATACCTTCGAGCTCGAACCCGTACATGTACTTGATAGCCGACTCATAGGAGTGTGTGCTAATGCCTTTGTCACGCGACCAATGCCATTCATCGCCCTGCAAGAACTTGGGTAAGCTTGGAAGAAAAGTCTAACGAGCATGGTATCTCACCTTCTCCAATTCCAAGTTAGATCCTGCGGCGAGGACCCTTTGGTGCGCGTAGATGGTCTTGGGACCAGGGATGATGAGCGTCACATCCGAGGACCTTTTCTTGTTGTAAAGTCTGTGGAAAATCTATGTCAATGAGAGCTCGATGTAAGGGAAAGGGAGCTCTCCAAGACTCACTTTTGGTAGGCGGCCCTGTCGCCGGCTTTAACACCGTTGAGCGACATGCTGTTTGATCTGGTCTGGCCGGTCTGAAGCGAGGTGTCGTGGCGCTGGAGACGAGCGTGGAAGAAGAAGGAAAAGAAAGCGAGGAAAAGGGAGTGCAGGCTGCAAAGTTAAGCTGTAGGCAACAGCAACAGTCACCGGCCGCGCGCGTTTGCAGTAAAATGACGTCCGAAGCTCGCACCTCTGTTCGCCTCACTTCACTCTCCAGCCGAAGTCACCGATCTTGGCCCGATGTCTACCTTGTCTGCCCGAAAGTTGGCTGCTCAGTCTGCTGCCACGACCGCCTCCTCGTCCAGCAATCAGTCGCCGCGATGTCTTACGTCCATGAACCATCCGCGGAGTACGCCGAGCCAACAGAGTAAGGATTAATCTGCTTGTCAGTCCGTCGAACACATTACTGACTTAGCTCAGGGACCTCTCCCGCACTGTCGACACCGAAGTGACCATCAAGTCCAGCAAGAATGCGCTGGAAGATGTCAAAACGAGCAAGCAGAAGCTCATCGCCGCCTCGGAATTTTGCGAGGAGCACTGGCTCGACGTGAGTAGCAGATATCCACTCACATCACAGGGCAAGACCTCGCTGACAGACCACAGCATCCCAGGAGCAGCGTCATCAAAGCGCCCAAGTTCATCGTTCCGGGGGTCACCATCAAGCAGCAGTCCATCTACACCGCAGTCAGTCATATCGAAGGCTACAATCCGCCCAGAATCAACGTAGCAGACGCGATCGAGCTCATATTGTTCGCGAGAGCCTTTCGCATCTCGACTCTGGAGTTCATGGCGTGCGACCACATCGAGAAGCAGCTCGAGCTTTCATTCAAGATCGACGGCTTCGCTGATTCGATACGCGGGCTCTACGAGGGATTCAGCGAAGATCGACGATGCGATATTGGGAATGAAGTCGTCGAGGCTGTGACTTGTGTCGTCGCGAGGGTCTGCAGCAGGAGGCTGTCCGTGCTTCAATTGGATCCAGCCTTCAGGATGCTTCGCAGGGACATTCCGCGGCTGACGGAGGCCATACTGGACGCTCTTGCTGTCTCGGAGGAGAGTGAGAGAGATACGAAGCAGGTGATGAAGGCCGAAGAGCAGGACTTAGTCGCTCCGCAAGACTCGCCGCAGGAGCTTCTTGAGTGAGCGCAGTGGGGAGGCATGTGAGAGCTTGAGAGTACATCGGAGCTTGAGAATACGTCGGGTCTTGGATGATCAGGAGAGGTTGTTTGCAATGGCTCCCTCCACATGACGCGCGTGAGACAGCTCTGAGGATACAGTCAGCACGTCTGGATCATGCAGCTTGGATAGAAAAAATGTACTGACCTCATCGAATCAAGATGTCAATCGCATCATTGACAGCCAGAGGGACGATGCCGGCTTGTGAGTGTAGGTAGAGGTCAGCAGAACGCGTCTCCAAGTTCAATTTCATTGGTGAAGGCAGATTCTGGGGACCAGACTCCCGCAGCTTCCCATCATTGTACCTTATTTAGACATCTCTGCTCTTGTGCTTCCACAGTGCATTATATGTGCACGTAATGCTAACAAGACTCCAATGTGAGGTTGGTGAAGCAGACTTCCGCCTCCGTCTGCCCTACAAGACACACGACTGAAACAGGAATCATCAGCTCACTTGTCAAACCTGCAGGCAGCCAAAGACAGAAACAAAGTTCCAGCACGCAGCCGCTCGTCTGCACAGTCGGCACAGCCCAGCCGCTGCATGCCACATGCGATCGTTCACACACGCTTGCTGGCATCGATGGCCGGTGATCTACGGAACGCCCTGTGCAGCAAGCCTCGCGTCCGAGGCGGTGGCTGGACTGTTCTGTCGGACGCATGTGAGACGAACCAATTGCTGATGTCCACGCAGAACGAGCGGAGAGAGAGCCCTGCCACCGGCCCTTGGGCCAACGATGCGAGACGATGAGACGATGCACGCGCCCATGACAGCGCAGAGCTGACTGGAGAAGACTGTGGAGACGGGAGGCTGGCTGGCGGCCTGAGCGAGGTTGGGCAGAGGCAGATCGCTTGAGTCTATTATTGCTGTTGTTGTTGTTGTTGTTGTTGTTGCTGTTGCTGGAGGCTGTTGTTGTCGATGATGATGGAGAGCAACAAAACAAGGACTTGAACAGCTGGCCGTTTCACTATTGGCATTGGCTGTCTACCTTGGTACCTTCCCCCGCTACGAGATGTGGAAAGGCTGGACGGGCGTTGCTAGGTTGACTTGACCCTTGTCTCTGCATAAGGTTCCGCACTGTCCTCGCTCCACCATAAACAACACACGCGCAGCAGAGCTCCCGCGACCGACACTCCACCAACACCTGCAAACTCCATTGGCCGTCCCGCGCAGTCTGACTGACCGCAACGACCTGACCCAGCTCCAACACCTACCTTAAGACCCCAACTCCGCCTCGCATCAGACTCCTCTGCTTTGCAAGTCGCGTTGCTGTCTTGCAAAGTTAAAGAGTCCCCCATAAGTCGCCAGGCTGGATTTCGACGCCAGAATCCCGTGAGTCCTCCCCTCAGCAGATCGCAGTGCACACCGCCAGATGCTCGAGCCTATGCGCCGTTCACCAGAGATGATGCGCTGGCATAGGCTTCATCACAGCGTTATCTGTGTCTATCATAGTCAAGAACACCCCAGCTGACGCGCCCGCAGAGTCCCGTTCAGCGTCTTTCCGTCGTCCTACAGAAACAACGAGCCGACCGTAGAGGTCAAGACTGAAGAGCAAGTAACGGTCCAAGGCGCTGGACGGGAAGGTCAACAACCACCACCACCCCAGCAATCCGGCCCTTCCCGTCACGAGGAGCACATCCACGAGGACATCCGCATCACCACCAGTGAAGACGACCGCCGCCGTCCAGCTCGCTTCAGCAAGGAAGAGGGTATCCGCGTCTACGAGACCGACAACCGCCGCCAGGACCGCTTCGAAGAACGCCGTGAGGACCGCTTCGACTCCCGCAGCCAAAACCAGCGCTTCGAAAACCAGCGTTACGAGAACCAGCGTTTCGACAGCCACGTTGACGTTGACATCAACAGGAACAAGTAAGCAGCACTCCATTTCCTACATCCCTCCCTCCCTCCCATCCTACACCGCAAAGCTCGCAAAGCGCAACGCACGCGGCGCACCGGCTATGCGGGCTCGACTGCTCTCGGAGTGATCGAGCCCAGCCACGCAACCACGTCCGAGCGCCCAATGCACACCGCATCACTGAGACCCACCCCTGAAACGCTTGGCAAACACACTATCGAGGCTAGCGCCCGTTTAGTGTGTTGTCCTAAGCAACAGAGCCTCACCTCCTCCACGCATCTCTACCTTAACCCACCTGCATTCGGAGGGTGTTCCTTGTTCGGTACCAACGTACACGTTACACACGACCCATCACTGACGATCCGACCTTAGCTACCGCGAGCCATACCAACGCTACTCCGAGGCCCAGATCAACGTCGAGGACCGCTCCTACGACCGTGAATACCAGGACCGTCAAGACCTCGACGCCCGCATCGACGTAGCTGAGAGACAGTACCGCGACCGCACCGCCCCATACCCCGAAGAATACAACAGAGAGACCCGCCAGTGGGAATCCCAGTCCACCAACCCTCGCAAGTACTCCGCCCCTCAAGGCTACCCTGATCGTGAACCCGTCTCTTTCGACGAAAAGGTTCGCGTGACTGAGACTGTCGAGCCCGCTCGTCAGACCAAGCGTGATATGGGATATTACGACGAAGACGGCCACTACCACTCTCTCCGCCACGGACTTCACCGCGTCGCCGACAAAGTTCTCCACCCCATCCACGGCGCCCACCACCACGAACACAAGCACCAAGACCGCCCCCAGCACATCGAAGAGGACATCATCGTCCGTGAGACCGAGATCACCACCTCCGCTCCCCGCCAGCAGCCCAACTACTCCACCTCTTCCCGCCCCGCCCCATCCCGCGCCATGATTCCCAACACCATCACCATCCCGTGCCACCACATCAGGATCGGCGACCTGCTGATCCTGCAGGGCCGTCCTTGCCAGGTCATCCGCATCACCACCTCGGCCCAGACCGGCCAGCACCGCTACCTCGGTGTCGACCTCTTCACCAAGCAGCTCCACGAGGAGTCGTCCTTCGTCAGCAACCCCAGCCCGTCTGTCGTTGTCCAGAACATGCTCGGCCCGGTCTTCAAGCAGTACCGCGTCCTCGACATCCGTGATGACGGCAACGTCGTCGCCATGACCGAGACCGGTGACGTCAAGCAGGGCCTTCCTGTCCTTGACCAGAGCAGCCTGCTTGGTCGCCTCACCGAAAGCTTCAACAACGGCCGTGGCAGCGTCCGCGTCCTCGTCATCAACGACGATGGCAAAGAGATGGCTGTTGACTACAAGGTCGTCCACGGCAGCCGCTTGTAGACGTCTCGACCTTGCGCTCACGGCAGCTGGTCGACGCCTCACGGCACCACCACTGATAGATCACGACTGTTCATTCAATGGCACCGGATGTGCATTCTCTTAGCTTCACTGGGGGTGTATGTTACGTGCTATTGGACCTGAACACAAAGGAGTTGGAACACAAGACAGACTGTGAGATAGGTTGGCAGTAGGAGTTGTTGATAGTGTATGTTGAATACAATGCAATACTGTTGAGACAATCAGAGTGTTCCCTTCCCGACGTCCCGTTGCAGTTGAATTACCGTGGTCAACTATTGGAGCTGCAGTGGTCCGCGCTACTGTGTAGTCAGGTACTAGCGTGTCCTGCCGCGGTCAGGCTCCGTTGTCTCTTGCAAGCTGGTTGCCTGTCATCATTTATAGCTACCTACAGATGGATAGCTATATGGTGCTCACCAGCGAAGATAGCTGCCACTTGCCATCAAACCGAGGCCTTGAATATAGTAACAAATGACTGTGTCTTGCGGGTACATCACATATAGCTTGGAGCTCAAGATGACGCTCAACAGTCTGGGAGTCACTGCCGTCACTCGGTACATATGTAGTAGACTCCAACCGCGTACTCACTGCCGATGGGCAGTGCGCACCTTTCAAGTCGATGACAGGCAACGCATCATCGACATGAAATCCACAGCAGCCCAAACACAACACCAGAACCCCAGCCATCATCGAGCATTGACTTTCCTCTGCAATAACTAACGGTGATGACAACATCGTCATATGCTCGCACCAATTGCGGGGAATGCAACGGCCAAGGTGCTCCCTCCCTTTTCCCGACCCGAATCCACTCTTGTTACCATAAAAGACTTTCGAGCTACCCTGAGACCTTGGGTCATATGTCCGTTTGCCTCGGACCGGTATTTGTAGATGGTCACGTACCGACCGAACGGAAAGTGTAAGCGCTGGTCTTCATCATCTCTCTTTCCTTCCTCCTCTTTGCGGTGCCACCACTTCCATCGTTAGAGTAAACAACAGCAACCATGGCGCAAGTATCCGAACAACATTATTTCTCAAGCCAGCTGGGCTCGGCAGCTATCGCACATCCAAGTGGCATGGAAGGTTTCCCTCCTCCAGCTCCAGCTCTGTATCACCTGAAAGACGACGACGACGTGGAAATGTCTACTGGCTCTCCAACATCGGAACGACACCACTACCAAAGCCAACTTGGCAAGGAAGCTGTGGCACCACCGGGTGTATCGAACAACTATCCTCCTCCAGTGCCGGCTCTATACCACCTAGAAGACAAACACACCTTCGACTCACAAGTGGGATCTTCGGCCATTGCACCACCGAAAGGCGAGATTGTCCACCCAGCTCCCATCCCAGCTCAACCTCACCTTGACGATGATGATGACAACGGGAGTGGAAGCGAGTCACCCGTAGTCAGGCCCTTTCAGCATCTGTCACTCACATCGAATCCGGCGTTGTACAGTCCAAAACTGATCCCATTCGACGATCGCCATACCTCAACAAGTCAACTCGGTCCATCTGCCGTTGCGGCTCCTGGCAACACTGCAACTCTTCCTCCAGCAGCGCCAGCTCTTCACCATCTCAAGAATACTTACACCCATCAGAGTCAGCTTGGCCAGTCAGCCATTGCACCACCCGCAGACCTCATAGCAAACCCGCGGAAAGAAGAGGAAGAGCTCACCTTCACCGACCTGCCGCCCTTCCCAGCCGACGTTCCTACAGCACCACTGCTGCGAATCAGCCTCAAGCGACTCGTAGAAGGTGACGAGAACGAGATCAAAAAGGTCTGGAAAGCAAGCCAGGAACTCGGCTTCTTCTATCTTGATCTCAGAGGTGCCTCCTGTGCAGACAGTCAAATCGATGGCCCCGCTCTTCTCAAGGACGTAGACGCTCTCTTCTCTCTCGGCGAGCAAGTCTTCGATCTCCCAACGTCAGAGAAGCAAAAGTACGACTTCATAGAAGAAGGCTCCTACTTTGGCTACAAAGGTCTCGGAGCCGGAGTCGTCGACGCGCAAGGCACCCGCGACCGCAACGAGTTCTACAACGTCTCGAAAGACGACATGCTTGGAATCGCTCCGCCACTTCCTGCTCCAAAGCTTTTGCAGCAACAAACCTCGCGAAACTTGTTGGGCGGGTATGTAAAGAGATGCCATGCAATCGTCACCCTCATCCTCGGCATCCTCAACACCAAACTCGGCCTTCCAGAAGGAAAGCTAGAATCTCTCCACAGACTAGAAGCCGTCAGCGGTGACCAAGTCCGATGGGTCAACTCTCCACCCCAGCCTGAAGACGATCGCAAAAAGGCGCTGGGCGAACATACTGGTAAGTTCCAAGCATTCCCCGTTCCATCCACCTCATACCTCAACATGATCCAACTAACCGCGATCCTCTACATTTAGACTTCGGCACCCTAACCCTCCTCGCCAACCGCCTCGGCGGCCTCCAAATCCTCCCCCCACCAACCCCAACCAACTCCTCGCCCCACTGGTCATATGTCCGCCCGCTCCGCTCCCACCTCATCGTCAACCTCGGCGACGCTCTTGTGCGATTCTCCTCGTCCATCTTACGAAGCAATATTCATAGGGTGGTCAGTCCGCCCGGGGAGCAAGCGGGGAGCAAGAGAATGAGCTTGGTGTATTTTGCGAGGCCCGAGGATGAGGTTTTGCTTAAGGCGTTGAGGGAGAGCGAGATGATACGTGATGCGAGTGAGAGGTTGGGGATCGGAGAGGGAGATGAGGAGGATGTTACGGCGAAGGAGTGGATTTTGAGGAGAGCTTTGGGGAGGAGGGTTGGTGGGAATTATGGGAAGAGTGAAGGGACGGAGGGAGGTAGGGTCTGAGAGAATAAGAAATGAAGGGGCGGTAGACGGAGGAGTATGAGACTTACTATTGACGACGATGTGAAGGCTCCGAACATTTCGCAGTATGGCAAGTTGTTCGTAGAGGCAGCGTGAATCCAGACTGTGGTTTTCTCGAGGACGCATTTGTGCACGCGGCCTTGGACGTTGCTCCTTGGCTCAACGATGCTGACTTACCGAGATGGCATAGGTGAGCATGCTGGCTCGACTTGTTGAAACGAGGTCGGTATGAAACCCTCGGATGTGTGTCCATACTCCGCCAACATACCGACAGCATGGAAAACTTGAGGCAAGTCAGTTACGGATCCTGGCCAGTACGGAACTTGCAGTACTTCATTTCAGCGCTTCTCTGGCCGCCTTGAGAGCGCCTATTCTTTCCCAACGACTCGAACCTGCATGGTTTCGATGTGAAGCTACTGCACCAGACATTGTTGTCCAAAACGAGCTGCCTCCGGAGCTGAAGAAAAAGTCCACGTAACCAGTTCATATGGCGGCAATCTCCTAGATGAGACAACGAATCCTTCTCTTAAAATCCATTCGCTTCCTACAGTATTCTGTTGGGCTGTTAGATGGTAAAGTTGAAGAAGATGCAATAGGGCCGGACAAAAAAGACCCACTTGGCAAGTCCAATCCTTCGGCTGCGGCTGATGGCGCGATTCGGTCAACGGCCTCTTCACCCCCGGCCTATATATTGACCAAGGTGCGGCTAACCAAGGAATCTAGCTTCAAACATCTACGTTCCACCAATGCACGTCGGCTCAGTGCAGCGTCGGTTCGCGGTTCGAGACTTGGAGCACTTTGTTGCACAGCTAGGCAAGTCTCAGCGACTCAAGGCCGCCTATTACTTTCGCAGTCTCGTGCCGTTCATGCGATGAGCATTTCGCTAGAATGCAAGACGGTCGTATGGGTACGCTCTTCGAAACAGGGAGTCGGTCCTTCGCAGGCAGGTATACTCGCGGCACATGTCGCGTTTGCGTGCCAGGTAGGTAGGTACCGCCTGGGATCCTCCTGATGTTTCGCCAAAATCACAGCATCCTCATCTTGCGTCCTCGTGGAGGCATTGGAACTTTCTGTTGTTGTACTCTGTACACTACTATCGTCTTGAGTCTTTTGTGATTTACTGACTGACTGCTATCAAACATGGGCCTCTCCGGCGAGGCCGTCATGGTAAGTTCTGACTGTTCCCCCGTTGAATCTGCCTTTTTTTGACTGACACCGCATCAGGCCGTTGAGTGGTCGTTGTTCACTTGCGCATACGTTCTGGTTGGCCTGCGATTGGGAGTCCGAATCTTGCATCAACAGCAGAAGCGCATTATCGTCTCGGATATCTTTTTGGTTTTCTCTGCGCTCATCTGTTTGGGGCTAATAATATGTGAGTAACCCGAATATTCGTTGCTGAGCTTCCACAGCTGACTTTGATTGACTAACAGGTGACACTTTGACGTACCAGTTGGGTGCGATGAAGCCGGAGACGACGATTGAAGAGACGGTGACGGCGGATGCTTTGGCGAAGCAGGTTGCTTTGGACAAGGTCAGTTGATGATTCTCAATCCGTTGGCAGAGATGATGGGTTGTGGGTGTGTTCGGACTTCTGGAAATTGAGCTGACTTTTGGTGTATTGTTAGATTTCCTTTGCGTGAGCACTCTCTCAATTGCACAATCACCCTAATCCCCCAATCTAAGAACTGACATCGCAGTTGACAGGTCAAATTACTTCTACGATTACGGGATGTACTACCCCAAGTTCACCATCCTCGCCTTGTACTTCGAGCTGTTTCCAACCACCATGCCAAAACTGCGAATGTCGCTGTACATTACCACAGCATTCACAGTCGCGTGCAGCTTCACCACCCTGGGACTCATCACTCTCTTCTGTAAGAACGTCACCGACAATTGGTCAATGGAGCCCGGAAAATGCTCCACTTTCAACTCTCTCCTGGTGTTACAAATCGACTGGGCGATGAATTTCTCCTCAGACGTCGCCAGTAGGTCTCTCCTCCCACGTCCACTACCCGTATTCCTACTGACAAGTAGTTATAGTCTTCGCCCTCCCCTTTCCGCTCCTCCGAGTCCTCCGCCTCCGCCGCCGCCAACGATACGGCCTGATCCTAACCTTCACCCTCGGCTTGGTCACCATCGCCGTCAACCTCGCGCGCTTCATCACAGTGCAGATTGGCAGCGACTGGAACAATTTGTACGTCTGGAGCATGGCCGAGATGAGCGTCGCCATCATCGTCGTCTCCATGCCGGCGCTCAAGTACCTCCTCACTTCCTGGAAGAAACTCACTGGCTCTGGTGATGGAAACGAGTCGAGTAGCTACTACAACAGTACTTATGATGGGCAAAGGTCGGGTCGGCGGCAGAATCAGATCAGTTGTGCCGTGCTTGGGGATGAGACGGGGAGTGATGTTGAGCTTAATCGGGTTATGAGGGAGGATGTGATTGTCAAGACGAAGGAGGTTAGTGTTGATTCCAGACCGGCGAAGAGTAGTGGGAGTTTCAGCTTTGGGAATCAGAGTTGGGACAAGGAGATGAGAGATGAGAGAGTACCTTCGAGATGAGGTTTCATGAAAATTCGAAGTCGTCTTCAACGTGCTGAACATCCTGTCGGGATTGTCAGATTCCATCTCCGCAAGAGTCAACTGTTCCTTTCGAAGGCTGATCGATGAACCAAGCCGAAACGCTAAGATCTATGGAGTCAATGATATCTCCCTTCATCAGCCAAGCCTACACAACGCGCCGTGCATACCGCAGAGTAGTTTGGGTATACATCAAGAGAAGGTCGGCCTTGCCCACCCCAACCCTAACCCTGAGTGAATGGACTTGCATCAATTGAAGTAAAATCGGTTACTTAGCTACGCAGTCTCTCATCTAATCACCCTAGAAAGATGTACGTGATAGTATCAACGAGCTGCAGACTTGGCGACCAGGATATATACTATACGTCTCGCCCGCTCGAGATACAGTATTGAAACGATCCCATAGCCGGCCGTGAAGGAACGGAAGTGCGGACCTCACGACCGGCCAATCACATTCGTGTACGGCCCGGCGATTTTCGAGCACGGATGAAAGTTGGACGCGTTCTTGCAGTCTCGCTAAGTTCAGGCTGAGTGAAATAATACACTACCAGGCGGACGTCGCCTGGCCTAAGAGAAAGAATTATCTCGCTCGTGTATACTTACCTACGCGAAGCAAGCTCCATGTGCTTTCTTCGTGCCAAAACCTCCTCGCTAGACTGGGAGGTGACCCTTGGACCTGCTTCTACCTAATCCCCGCCCTTCTGGTAACGCAATCTTGCCAATGCCGGCAGGCCAGGCCATATTAACGGTGGACATCACCAGGGTCCTGCACCCGTGTCGACCTCCGGCAGGCATCCGAAGGATCCTCAAGTCGGCTCCATGGCTAGAAGGCTGGGGGGATGCTATACCGAAGCTCTCTCAGATTGGCCCGGCGGCTTTTCTTTTCTAGGCTTCGACTTCCGGGCGGCAGATCGCTTCACAGGTCTTGACATGGATTACTGCTGTCGGCTGAAGACTCGGAGTGCTTTCACTCGCAGACTTCTCCTGCTGGCAATCGCTGGAAGGATGGCGCACAGGTCGCACGAGCTCCGTCGAGTTACTGGACATCTGTTGCTCATTGGTCTTTATCCATGCCTGGGGTTTGCGGATTATTCCCCGTTATGCACTCTGGCGTCGTTTGCGTAGTCTGGGCAAAATAACGAAACGCGGATGTTTGTCATGGCCTGAGAGCTAAGCCATTCGTCAAAGCAGACGGCGGTTAGCCACCGAAGCGACTTCGAGCGACACAGCACGTAGAGAGAGTTGAGATGACCTCTCGAGTCAAGCGCTGTTTCGCTAAACACATGCACTGTAGACCTGCATCTTGCATCTGCATGTTCCTTCAGCCATCGGCGCCACCCTTGGGAATTTATGTAGTGGGCGTTTGTCCCAGAGGAAGGCGGAGTTGACATTCTCTTCGATAGCCAACTTCTCTGCAGGTATCTACTTAACACAATGGCGCACTACATCGACGGGAAGGACTGCATGGTCAGTAGCCAAACTCCCAAACTATACTTGCCAATCACTCACTCTCGCGACACAGATCTCAGAATGGATCCTCCTCATCATCGCCTATGCCTTTGTCAGTCTGCGACTATACACACGCCTGATCGTCCAGCGTGAGAAGCTGCGAGTGTCCGAATGGATCCTTATCGCTGCCGCCATTGATGCTCTGGCCCTGATCATCTGCGAGTGCGTCGTCTTCAATGACATACCAGCTCTCTCACAACACCCCAAACTGACAGCCCATCGCAGCACCGTCACCTTCGACCTCGGCGTAATGGACGATTGGGCCCCCTCAGTCGCCCTCTCGAAAGTCAGCTTCGCCTCAAACTACTTCTACGACGTCGGCATGGGCATTCCTAAAATGAGCATGCTCGCCTTCTACTGGGGCATCTTCCCGGCCAACCGCCCGACCCTGCGCAAAGCCGTCTACGCCGTGACCGGCTACGTCTTCCTCGTCTACTTCATCGTGCTGTGGTTGGACACGTTCTTCTGCGGCGTCCCGGTCAGCGTCCAGTGGTCGCAGGATCCAGATGCCTGCAGTGTGTTTTACGCCACGGAGCCATTTTACTTCAACTTTGCGATGAATCAGTCGAGTTATGTCTTTGGTGAGGCAGGAGATCTAGGACCAATGATCTACTGGAACTGCCGCTGACCCTTGTTTACTACAACAGTCTACGCACTCCCCCTCTTCCTCCTCCCCGACGTCAAGAGCAAAGAGCACAAGTCCGCCATCTACTTCACTTTCATGCTCGGTCTCGCTCCCGCGTTGATTTGCATGATCCGCTTCGTTACCCTGAAGGCGGGCACTGGGCAGGGGAACCTCGTTTGTAAGTCTTTGTACAGGATCTCCCTGTGGTGTAACTTGGTTATGGAGAATTATGGTTGACATTTTTACAGACGTCCTGAGTATGCTCGAGATGACCACTGCCATCATGGCCGTCTCGGTTCCGGGCCTCAAGCCGCTGCTGGACAGGAGGTCGGCGAGGAGGAACGGTAGCTTGATTGTTGCGGAGGAGGAGCATGCGAAGCATGATGTGTCGCCTTGAGCGTTGTCATGGAGTCTCAGGAATCCTACTCGTCTGAGTAAGAGCTCAAGGGTTGAGGAGCGGATGGTAATGTGACAGCAGGTTTGCGGACGCTAAAAACTCAGTGGAAGTACAAATAAGGCCAATGAACAAAGACAGCAGGCTTGTCTGCAAGACCACATCTCTCTCAACCGAGGATCGCCCTCGATGTCCACAGCGTCTGACAAAGCAAGAAAACACCACTCCCAAGCGCGAGACACGCCGCCCGTACCGACACCGGCGTCAATCCCATCGTCGTTGCACCGCCGCGCCACCAATCCTCGCCGAACGCCCGGACGAGTACGCCGACGTGCCAGAGATAGCGACAGATCGCACACGAAAAGCCCAACGAAAAAACGGCGCTGTAGTACTGCGCGGATCGCACTTCGTGCATACACACCAAGAGATGAAGAACAGCGTTCACTACTCCGCAGGCAACGCTCGCCTTCATCACCGCGAGAACCGTCCGATCGTATGAGCTGAACAGTGGCCTGCGACACATCGGACAGGCTGTGTGGAAGTGCTCGTTCATGAGTTGCAGACATCCCTCGCAGAAACGATGGCCGCAAGGCAACTGGGCGAGCGCGTGGGCTGTGTCGTAGCAGACTTTGCACTCGTCCGAATCGTCCTTGGGTTGGACAAAGACTGTATTGCGCTTGAAGGTTGCGTAGCTGGGTAAGTTTAGAGAGCCGAGAGAGCCCGGCACGAGAGTCCAGACGACGTATGCGATGGCGAGACTGAGCGAAAGAGTGGCTGGTTTGCGAAGATGTAGAACCACGCATGAGAGGCCGGTGACGAGGTCTTGCACGTAGCCAGACCAGGTTGACCGTGGCCATTGGAGGAACAAGCTGAAAAGCACCACAGCGGTGAGGGCTTGTAGAGGAATCATCGTGCGGAGCGAGCCTGGCGGTTGAAGAATCCCTGGTATGGCGTTGTTGTTGGAAATCGTACACACCTGTGAGTATGTGAGCGTGTGAGTCTGCCGTTGGCTGAAACCATCGATATGACTTACCTGGTCACGTTTGAAGAGAGAGAAGCGAATGGTAACGAGGAGAACAGGATTCCAGCTCGGCCGTGACAAGATTTATGCCGATTCGCCAAGTCTTCAGGGCCGGTGACTGTGTTATGACAAAAGAACAAGCTCAAAGTTACAGCGTTCGCCGAGCCTACTGATCTGCATCATACCGACGGTACGCGAATCCAACCTGTTGATCGACACGGCACGGATATAGCTCCGGATGGTGCATCCGGTCCCTTGGTCTTAGCGGATGCAGACCTTGGAGAACATCCACTTCCAATGGCTTCTGGAAAGTGGATACACATTGTGAACTGGCATGAAGACTACCTGCTAGGTTGAGCTGCCACCGTCTGTCTACGATCCCTCAGAGGGCTCGCAATATCGAGATCTTGGAAATTTGGATTGATACCTGAATGACACAATTGGTGCGGAAGGCAAAACGATGAGCTTCAGTAACTACTCCCCGAAGACCACCAACTCGCGGTCCACCGTCTAAGCCAGACGTCGCTGAAGATCTTGCCAAGCCCGACTCACGCGTCGTTGTCACCGCCGTTGCCGCAATCGGTATACACATCACCATTCGCGCAGGAGACAGAGTTAAGATCCGAGCCCTCAGGACCGAGAGAGATGTATGCCCTGTAAGTCCCTCCGCCATGCTGGAGACGCACGCAGTGAACGCCACATATCTGATTCCCAAGGTAATCGAAGTACCTGTTCAAACCGCCCTTGATCGTGCCCTCCTCGGCTGTCGTACCACAGTTGCCCTCTGGGGCGTTGTAAAACGAGAAGGCGACGCCGTTGACTGATCCGGAAGAGCCAGAGCACCTGTTCGCATCGGCGTTTCGCTTCAAGAGTGCGGCCATGGTTCCCGACACCTGATCGTTGAGTGGCCTGCAGTCACCTGTAGAAAAGATTACCGATCAGCTTTGATACACACGAACGTCGGAATCGACGGGACGAGTCCAACGACTTACCAGGAGCGGACCTTTGGTTGGCACAATAAGTCATGGCCTTCCGCTTTGCAAGTCCCTCTGATCCTAGTTCGTCAAGATCGATGTCCGCAGAGCCCATCAGAGCAGTAACGAGTGAGGTGGCAGCAACCCTGGTGTTGTTGATCGGCGCTGGGCCCGATAGACCCAAGGCGCTGGTGACTGTTGCGAACGAGAGCAGTGTCGGTAAATGCATGGTCGTAAGTACAGGTAGGAGGATGTTGATGAAGGCACTTTTGTGATAGCGAGGAAGGATGGGAAGAAAGGTAACGAGAGTCGGGAATGGGATAGGCATGCCTCTCAATTTATCTTTGGACAACGACTTGTTTGGCTGTTCATTATCGATTGTGTCGACTACCTACCTTGTGAGCTCGTTACAACATAACATCAAACGATACGTCACTTGCTCCCGAAGTATGTACGCTTACGGACGTGCGTTGTACGGCACCCTACCAGCCGTGTAGACGCGCGCTTGAGTCGGGAAACTATTGGCTAGAGTATGCTTCCGCTGAGGTAGGTTTCGAGCACAGGGATCCTCCTCCCATTAAGCTTCCCAATCCTTCGTTCCTTCAGTAACTTTATCTTCACCGTAGCGCGAATCCTTCGAAACTCTTCGCCGCGGCCCATTGCTGAACTCTATACCAACCGCACATCATTGTACCAGACAGCTCCCGGTTCCACACTCTCTGAAGACCAATGGAACGATCTATTAGGGAGGCTTTTAGTCGATCCCAGGCACGAAGGCAACGGCATTACGATTTCTAAAACAGCCAATTTACCCAGTATGATTGTATGATTAGAAATCCTCAATCGTTGTAGGATGCGAATCACAGCCACAAGACTTCACAAACATTGTAAGATAGGGAGTCACAACGAGCTTCATTGGCGCGAAGGAGCGTCGCTACCAACATCGAGACCTCATCTTGGCTGGAGTCCTGAACCGCGTTTAACGCGGCGCGTTATGAGCGAACGGGGAAAGACCTCCGAGGAAAGACTACTTCATCACAACTTAGACGCCTCTATCAAACTGTGTTAAGTGATGGTCCCGTTCGTGAGGTTCAGGTGACATTGAGATGCAAAAACCAACACAAGACACACTGAACTAGTGTTTAGAGCTAGTGTCTCGACCGAACGACAGAGAGTGATCCTTCTTGTAAGTGGATCACGCTATCAGACGAGTGAGATAGTAGAGCTGTAGCACGCCTTCGAGCTCGAATGATTTGATAATACCAACCGAACTTCCAACACTAGCATATTCGATAGTGAGATCCTTCAGCTCCTTGGCTTGATCCAGGTGGAATCTGGGAGGTTCTCAGAACGCTCACCAGGATGCAAGGATGTTTCGAAGACTCAAACAACGGCTAGGCGCTTTACGCAGGGAACATGAAGCTGAGTTGATGTAGTAGAATCCAAGATTGGGAAGGAATTGACGAGATCATCATCACATCTCCAGAAGAGCTGGAAAAAGCTCATGATCACAGAGTCACTTCCGAATACGAGAGCTAGATGGCGAAGGCTGAGTCGTCATAGAGCATCTCTTGCGGAATATGGTTTCCCTGTTGTATTATTGGATGGTCGTTGATACCAACGATCGCAGATGCGTATATAAAAACAGGTCACAGATCAGTACGTTTCCGGTCTCTCAGTCTCTCTACCAACATCATCCCAAGTCTTTACAACTACGCACATTTTTTCGATACCATGCATTTCAAGCAAGCCCTCATTGCCACAGCTTTCGGCGCCGCGGTGATTGCATCTCCGCTCGACGTCAACACTCGAAGCGTGCCGCAGAAAGCAGACCACTACAGTGTCATCAACCTGGACGACGTTGGCCTGAGAGCCGACAACGGAACGTTGGACAAACGCCAGTGGAGATGGTGCGTGGACAACGGCAGCCAAGGTAAGACGAACGAACAAATCCTACAAGGGACAAGACGCCCCAGCTGCGCGATCACTTCTGACATTACGTACTCTAGCCGCGATATGCGTCAACACCGGTGCTGCCATTATCAACACCATCGTGGCGATTGCGAATGGCATCAAAGCACACTCCAATGCCAAAGATTGCAGCTACCATGATGGCACTGTGGACCAGGCCCAATACCAGCTTCACGCCACTGGATCCAACTGCGATACCACCGCTGAACAGGATACCATCGAAGGTGGGCTGAAGACTTACTTCGATTCCCACGGTGGCGCTGTGTGCGGTGTGCATTGCGTGCAACAGAACCATGGCGGTACTTACAAGGGATACCTCAAGATCGCGCCGCAGGGAATCGACATCTCTCAGGTTGTCTGTGACGACACGGTTAAATTTGACGAGAGCTGCGGATCTGGAGGAGAGAAGGATGCCCCATAGTTTGGGTTGGAGGTGCAGAGGAGGCAGTTGTTCAAGCGCATCGATTTCGAACAGTCTTAGCTATGCCACGCTCTTTTGCGGATGTGTGACCGTATATCGCTGATCACAATGAACACCGGGACTATTTCAATGAGACTATGTGCATGCCAACACGTTTATGCATCGATTATCAATCGTTGGAATGATCACTGCCCTCACTCAGACTGGCATGCGACTTTGCATCGATGTCGCACAGTGGGCTACTTGCGAGCGACGAGCGTAGAACGTTACCAAACAGCCCTAAGGAGCAGAGAATGCATCACCTAAATCGCAGTCATCATGCAAAAACTCTTCTAGCTCATCCAACCATCAAATTATTCATGCCTAACACTAGTCCAATCTATCGACGCCGCCGCCCTCAAGTCATCCACATTCAAGACATCGACCCCCTCATCCAAAAGCACTTGCCACACGCGGTTCCTCATCCAGACAGGCCAAGTAGGGGTATCCCAATACCTCACTCTCAGTCCTCTCCGATGAGCCTCTCCAATCTGGCTTCGGATGACGCTCATCTGCTTTGACGAGAATCGTCCCAGCCAGGGATACCCAATGCTGTGTCGGAGAGAAGTGCTGGCGTAGATGGAGTCGGTGCTGTTCCAAGAGCGTGATTTGGATGTTCGCAGTTTATCTAGAGGTGCGTCGAAGAACATGTCGCGATGTGTGTTGGTACTAGCGACGAGGTCGTAGGGCTCATTTCCGGACACGACAATGGTTATCGCTCGGGAGATGAAATCAGTGCCGTTGTTGGAGCTGAGTAAATTGGCTTCGCGCAAGGGCCGGAGCTGTTCTTGTATGTGAGGGGACAGACGCTCACCGTCCGTCTTAAAATCGAGGAGCAAGACCAGGTTCTGCTCTCTATCCGCATCGAAAACGCCTCGCGTTGTTGAGTTGCGTCCGACGACGCTCGATGTCCTAACAAAATGAAGCGAAATGTCAGCAGCCCGTCTAGCGTAATGGAAAGTTGTACTTACGTTCCGTTCAAGATGTTGATGATCGGATCTAAGTAAAGAGATCTCAAAGTCCGCCCTTCAGACAACGAGTGTTGGTTGTGGCCGACATAGATCTCTGCTCCATTGCCCTTGAGCCAAATATCCGCTTCGACACTTGTGCATCTTGCACGAAGGGCGTCGAAGAGCGGAATGTTTCTTCGGTAGTCGTTATGCGAATGGCACGGTATGGGCAAGGCATCTCGTGTTGTATTGACCGTGGAATTCAGACTTGCTATGCCGACCGCATCTTGGCGATTCACTGTCCCAACGACGACTCTGTTTCTTCAAGTCAGCATTTGATAGAAGGACCAGTGTGCTTGGGAGAATCGTACAAGGCCAATATCAGAAGACAAAGACTTGCGATGGATATCAATTTGATCCATTTGCGAGCGGAGCGTTTTTGGGTCCCATCCGATGGGTACGAACCGTTATTCACATCTCTTGTTGATGACATCGGACTGCGGTCTTGGTCAAGTGAGTTGGACTGATTGCTCTGCAACTTCGACAGACTGTGATGATCGTATCTTTGGATTTTATTGGATATCGTTCCGTGTTCGTTTCAGCTCGGCTGATCTTGACGATCGTTAGACAGGTAAATTTTCGCACTAATGTCGAGCGACGCATCGCACATGCGCCCGGCGATACGGAGATCGAATAGTGGTTATAGGTTCCAACACATTGCGAAGACCAAAATTCGGTCCTCCTCCAAACTCTCAACTTACTAGTGGAAAGGCCAAATTAGACTAAAAGCCTGTCCGACGGCGATCTTTTAGTGATAGATCCTGCAGAACGATCAGCGCATGTATCAGAATATCAGAAGACCTCCCTTCTCCGACGATGTCTTAGACGTCGGCGCTTAATTGGAAACCTTCTATCTCTAACGATCCAAAAACTTCCCCAAGGAAAATCCTACCGATGCCCGTGATGTCAGCTGAAGCGTTTCACCAACAATGAATACCACACGAACGAAAGAGACGTCGCTACTATGGCCATTCGCTTCAGCAGTGAGCCTCGCAACGACTAAGCACCTTCTCGAACATGGGTTTCACTTCCCAATGCACTTGCTATTCCTCCAACTTGTGGCCGCCCTTCTTTTGAAAGCACTCCTCTGGTCCGCGAACCGCGCTCTACGGAATCGCCAGTCCTGTTCAACTTCAACGACCGGGATCTCATTCGTATTGAGCAACGATAGCAACAACGAAGCCACACACCGATTGATCTACGCCTTCAGCATCTCAGGAGCGTACGTATGTGCATACCAGGCTATCCACCACTCGTACAATCTACCCATGGCGATCGTACTGTTGGGTCTGGACTGGGCGCCTCGAGCCGCCTTGCCTGCGCAGTTCCAGTCGAGAGTGTACGATCTTGCGGCGAATGCTCTGACGCTTGTCGGCGTGCTGATGATCCTGGTTTTCGATTTCCGCGCCTCGATTCCGAGGATTTCGATGGCTCTGCTCGCTACTGTGCTGACAGCGATCGCTCAGCATGCGAGGACCAAGATCGAACAAGTCGAGCTATCATCGATGACTTCTCGGCTCTCAAAGCGGCCATCCTGGTTCAGCAAGATCGACATCGACGTCTTGGGTCTGCTTGGAAGCGTTATGCTCTCTTTGTTCTGGTGCCGTTTTCGTGAGCAACGATTCTCGCGTGTCGAATTCTACGAGTTGTTTGGCTCTGTGGCATACCTCTTATCAGTCAACATCGTGACTTCAAGCATCATGCTAGCTGCAGGTGAATTCTTCCCGCAGACGGCTCCTTCTTCGAGTGATCAGGAAGGCTCCAGGTTTCCGGGAGATCGAGCGGTTGGTAGAATGGGCCAGTTGGTTGCTCTTGTTGCTGTCATCACAATTGCAGAAACCTGGAGTTCCGATTTGCCACCGAACATCTTACCATCGCAATGGATTGGTTTCGGTATTACTATCTTCGCCGGGATACCGATCGAGACCTGGAATCCGCTGCTTCAAACCACCCACAGCTCGATTGTCGACAGGGCAACTTCATGCAGAGGGCGGGCGAGATCTCATGCGTCCTGCCATCATGATTTCGTCGAGAGAGACCTGGTCCAAACAAAACCGGACGTCGTCGTCGGCCTCGCAGGCCATGCGGCTGCGAAACTGTTGTCCGCCGTCGCCTCGCTTTGGATGCTGTTGCTGCTCCAGAGTTTGACTACTGAGTCAGTCGCTTTGAACGCTCATAAGGCAGTATTGGACACTTCCTACCAGCCGCTTCGAGCTCTCGACATTGTCATCGCCCGCTACGACGAGCCAGCCTCGGAAGTCGCCTTACATATCAACCAACTCCTCAGCCTGCCCACAATCGGGCTTCTCAACCCTGAGATCGTGATATACAACAAACTCGAGACCGTGAACAGTTCGTCCACGTTTCTCCAAGAGCTGTACGAAAGACTGCCCATCCGCCCGGCTCCCCCGAACATTGTAATGCGCACTCTCCCGAATATCGGTCGAGAAGCAGATACATACCTGGAGCACATCACAGCGCAGTGGGACGATCTCGCCAACCACACGCTGTTCATGCAAGCTAGTGTGCACTTCGCACCGTCAGGTTACCTGTCTCGGGTCAGCGACTACTTCGTCCCATCGACTGGATTCCTCTCGCTCGCAGACCCAGGCGGGTTTTGTCCGTCTTGCGATGGCTGCCACGACCACGACTGGGCAGAGAATCCTGCCCTGCTCCGCGAGCTGTACAGCGACTTCAACGGACAGGAAAAATGCAAAGACGTAGTCCTCACTTACCGGGGCCAATTCATTGCTTCAGCGGCACGATTGCGAGCCAACGACGTTGGGTTGTACCGGCGATGGCTTGACGAGCTGCGAGATCAGCGCGGAAGACTGCATACGGCGCCGTACACAGAGAGTAAATGGAGCGTCAAGGAGGACTCGCTGTCTGCGCCTCGCGTGGGGTTTACGCTGGAACGGGCTTGGGGGATGATGTTGCAGTGTAATGAGCGGAGGATGGCTGAGAGATGTCCGTCGCTTTTGAGTAGGAGTCTTTGCCCTGAGCCGCTTTGCGGTGTGGCGAGTTTGGAGGAGTGTCAGTGTCTGGACTATTAGACTGTGGATATAGTGTTCATGCCACCCGACTGTCCAAAGACATATCAGCAGGCTCAGAAGTAAAGTACAATACAGAATGCAGATCCGATCCGAGAGGAACTCCTTTCGGAGACGCGCAGCTTCATTCTCCTTGAGCCATCATGTAGCCGTCACCAGAGATCGACCATCGTTGTGGGCGAAAAGCGTGAGATGGCTTCCAAAGTCAAGATTTGTGGGTGAAGATTTTGTGTGTAATGGTGACTGGTACAATAGCTTCAAGAGTGCGGTCTTGTCGTTCTTCGTGCATGTTTCTCAGTTCGAAGAGCAAGAACGGTCACGTGTGTAGCTCGTATATCGGGATATTGGGATCCGGCCGCGTGGAGCTAGGGGCTCGGTAAGTCAAGCCACAGGAGGGCAACATATATTACCGAGATGTCGAGTGGAATTGCAACGCCGACTTCTATAAGTCGTTTTGCGGTCATATAGCAATCCCCTTGTTCAAGGAGGAAGCATTGCTGTATCTCTTGAAGAAGAGAATTGGTGAGAAGTTGTTGACAGCCGTGCGGAAATAGACTCCAACTTAAGCATCTGTTTCAGAGTGTCTTGGCCAACGACTCCACATTTGGCCCGCCGGTCTTATCGAAGTCTAGACGGTGCGCACCAATGATACGCGTCTTCTGCTGGCGGCGGCGACGCGGCCACACGGATCTTGCTGAATGCGACCTCGTATTGGACAGGGGAGCATATTCAATGTTCGTGTCTTCCTACTCTGTCTTTGCATACCAGAATTCCACCATGTCATACCGTCCTTCCTTTGGCCAGCCATACCGCCTTCCACCGATCTTATTTCCCTAAGACACGACTGCTCATTTTACCTCAGTAGCCCCTTCTTCACGCCGTTGCCCGGTCGCTGAACACAAACCACGTACCTGCAGTAGCCGAACCGCTGAACGGCCAACAACAACATCGCCTCGAACCAAAGACACTCCTCATACAACCACAGACAGTCCACAGCCTCCCTTCCGTCACATCTGAATCACCTTCAGCTACATCAAGCAATTGCTCTTCTCCATCAGCTTACGCCCGACCCATCGCGTCTCATCTGCGACAGACTACAACCAATACAACAATACACCCAGCATGAAGCTCACAACCCTCTGTCTCTTTACGGCCGCATATGCGGCCGCCTCTACTCTGGCCAACGACTTGAACCTCGCCGCCGCATCACATCCTTCACTATCAGCAGACCTCCCACCCAAACCTACAGCCCCTCCCGCCGATGAATACGCCGTCCTTCAGTAAGTCGCAACCACCTCCCGTCCACGACCGGCCACTGTCCATACTAACATCCCCACAGAGCCCGCCAAGCAGTCCATGATCCCAACGCAGGCGGTCTCCCAGTCGCAGTAGCCGCACCCCCCACCATCACAACCGACTGGCGCCCGACAATCCTGCCCAATGGCCAAACCACATGGTGGGAAGACATCTTCACGCAAACCTTCGCTCAAGTGCCCAGTCAACTTCCCAGTCCGGGTTCAGGCTCGATCGGCTACGGCACGCTGAAGCGCAAAAACAGCAAGAGAGCGGAGGCGACAGAGACACCGGCAGTGACTGGTATTGCAGGCCGAGTCCGAGTGTAGACATGGAAGAATTGCGGACATTGGTGCTGATGCGATGTGTTTTTGTTAGTGACCGCGCAACCCGTCGTCATGATCATGCAGACCACCATCATCGTCCAGCCGATCCAGCGCGTCACGCAAGTTCACATCGTCGAGATCGAGACTGTGCTGGAGTATCCGAGTCCGACTCCTGAGCGCAACGCGAACGCTTCTTCGGCGTCTTACTACCATCCTTCCGGCACTGGTGTTTTCTTTGGGACTGGCACCGCCGCTGGTACTGCTCTTTCTGGCATGCCGATTCACACTAACGGCTCCACACCGTGGACGTTCAAGCGACTTGTTTGATTATTGTAGCGACTTTTTTCTTTTCTTTTCCGCTGTGGATTGCACACAACGTTTTTGAGCGGTACTTTTTAGTGTTCATGGCGGAGACCGAGTGCGTTGCAGCATATTTTCCAAGAGATGGATAGCGTGTAGATTCCAGCATACAGCGATATACCTGTACATGACGTTTTGAAGAGGTGGGAGAGGAGCAGAGGGTGAGTTGAGGGGAGAGTGAAGAGCAGAAGATGGACTAATGTATGTATGTATGTAACTGAAGCAAAGTTATCAAGAATCCCTTTGCGATCGATCCACCTGCATCCTTCGTCTCCGCGGGCCTCCTTTGTTTCCTTGGTTGGTGTTGGCTGACGCAATGATACAGAATACCAAGACAATCGGCAAAGTGTTCCGCAAGTTTGAAGACACTTCAAATTATTGAGCAAATCTCGACCTTGCAAGATGTCACTGTTCGTGTTGTGTATGGCAAGTTCAAATCGATCCTGCTTCCTTTTGTGGACACATCGGCTGCGTTCCCCGGCGTGGTTCAGCCTCACGCGGTCACACCTCACTGCATCCTCCTTGCCTGATTACCAGTGCTATATTCTGCTTTCATCGTCTGATTAAGAAGCCTTTATCCTTTCTAAATGTAAGTGAGCTAATCACACACTCACGAAATGCAGAACCAACCTCCCAACCGTCCACGACTGGTGCCTTGGATCTACGACCTCCTGCTCCACGTCTTCTCCGCCTACCTCGACATCTTCTTTCGAGAAGTATATCCGCGCAGCACATGGCGGATTCCCAAACGCGACGCCGTCATCATCGTCGCAGCACCCCATGCCAACCAGTTCGTCGACTCGGTCCTACTCATGCGCATATTGAAACAGCATGCTGGGCGGCGGGTCTCCTTCTTGATAGCGGAGAAATCTCTCAGAGTGCTGTATGTTGGTCCACTAGCTTCTCGCATGGGCGCTTTGCCAGTCACCCGCGCCATGGACAACATTCGACCGGGCAAGGGAGAAATCTTCCTCGCGGACCCAACCGGCGACACTACCTTGATATGCGGCCATGATGTTGACTTCACCAAGCTGTCAGTCGGAAGTCTGATCATCCTGCCGAAGTCGGGGAACGAGAGCCCCGAACAGCAGGCCATCGCTGAGATCATGGGACGAGAAGCGCTGCGACTGAAAGGACCCTTCAAGGCCTCCAAAGCCGACGAGCCACTGCACGAACAATTACTGGCTGGCATAGCATACAAAGTTGCGCCTCACGTCGACCAAAGCGAGATGTACGATGCGGTCTTTCGCAGCTTGTCCGATGGCGGCTGTATCGGCCCTTGCGCATGAATTTGCCTTTGCCCGTTGTGGCCGAGATGAACAGAAAGCTCATGGCTGGCTATACCCAACATCAAAACGAGCCTCAAGTGGTCCAGCTGAAGCAAGCCGTGCTGGACTACAACCGAAAACTCAGGGCCTTGGGGATCAAAGACCATCAGGCCGAATGGGGTAACGCAAAAGGGAAACCGGCCTGGCTGGCGTTGATGACTCTATTCTATCGCTGCGGACAACTCTTGACACTGGGAGTCGCCACTCTACCGTCCCTCGCGCTCTTCTGGCCCATCTTCACCACAACAAAAATCATCTCCGCTCGCAAACAGCGCACCGCTCTTGCCAACTCTGTTGTGAAACTGAAGGGTCGCGACGTCGTGAGCACCTGGAAAATCCTGGTCGCGATGGGTCTGGCTCCAATGCTGTACTGCTGGTATACCTTCGTGGTCTTTCTCTGGCTCCACCACTGCCGACACGACGGCTACTACGCCACACTGGCACATTGGACTATTCGGGCGGATACATGCGTCCCTGAGGTCCTCCCGCTACAGGTCTTCTCTGTTGCATTCTTCGGACTTCTCATCGCGATCAGCTTTGCTGGTCTAGTGTTCGGAGAAATGGGAGTTGACATCGTGAAGTCCTTGCGGCCGCTGCTTATCCTCTTGGGAGGACCGTCGTCCGACAATGCGCTGAAGGATATCCGGGCTGAGCCACAGAGACTTGCCGCTCGCGTTGTGAAAGTCATCCATACATTAGGAGCAGAGAGTTTCCACGAGCTCGAGGAGTCGGCTCCAGAAACAGCTGGCTCTTCTGATTACCCGTTCAACGAGCTCGGAGCGCGAGTTGAAGGTCAAAGTCCAAGCCACCACCAAGACGCAAGTATCTCGACTGGTGCCCAGCTTCACTCAGATCGCGGCTCAGTTGGCGTTCGCACCGACTTCACCAATCGCAACTCGTGAGGTTGATCCGGTACTTTGCGCATCAATGATTTGCGGAGATCTGGCTGCCTCGCAATGTAAGTCAATACCTAGATCTTGAGAGTGAGCGAGGGTAGCCTTAGCTCAGTCGGTGATAAGGATGGAATAATAAACTACAGCCAACAGCCAACGAGCATCCCACTCTCTTCAGATCCCGTTACCCCTCAACAGAAACCTCGCTTCAGTGTGCTGGTATCAAACAGAAGTTCGAGCAACATCCAACTGGCGTCGTGACCTTCATTTGCAAGCTCGTCCTCCGCTGCTACTTCATAAAGTCTGCTGCCGCCGAGGAGTGAGGCCTGAGAGCGCGTCACCGCAGCCTTACGACTTCTAAGAGTGAGGCCAGATACCGCAATCTTAGGAAGTCGCTTGGCAACACACAGTGTCTATCTGTATTTGACGTTCCCTCTCTTTTGTCACTTCCACCGACATCAACGAAGCCGAACGCCATGTGGCTTGATAATAAACTCTCCAGCAAGGTCCATCTCACCGGCAACATAACTGCGTATCGAGGGTGAGCCTTCATGAACAAACCTCTCCCACCATGAGCCTATTTTTGACACTGACCCTTGCAGATACTACCAAAATCAAGATTGTTCGGATCTGCTGCTTGAGTTTCCGAGTAATGGCGGCTGGAGTCACGGAACCTGGCACGCGCACAAAATCGTTCTTTCCGCAGGCTCTGCATATTTCCGTCGAGTTCTGCAGAACCCAGAGTTCAAGGTAAGACAAGATCCCCATCTTCACTGTATTCGAGTGCTAATTTTACTACAGGGGGAAAAGACCGCAACTTTGCAGATGCCCGCCCACCCCGACGACAAAATGATGTCGGCTGCGATCCAATACATGTACGGCATCGGTATGACGGAGAAACAATCCTTCGCCGTAGAGCTCGATCGCTTTTTCGACTTTCCTAAGCTAGCTGGCGTCGCAGACAGATATGAGATTGCAGGCTTGGCTGAGTTCACGTTCGACACTGCCTGCAGCATTCTGGACAGCAAATTGGATTGTCCGATGTCGCTGGCGTGTTTTCTCTCGTTCGACGTCAAAGGCGAGATCTGCCATTCCGATCCAGCCCACGCCAGATTCACGCTCCGCTTCTCGATGGAGAATCTCTACAAGCTTCGCAACAACCCTGCCTTCCGGAAGCTGTGCTCTGATTTGCCGATGACGGCGGTTGGCGTCGTCAGATTCGTAGCAGAGAACCCAAAGCTGGCGGCCGATTTCGTCGAGTTCGTGGCGGAGTTACAACAGAAGAGTGAGTGAACAACTGGAATGAGCAAGACTTTCTGAATGCGGTGGGAGAGGAACAATGATTTTCTGGGCTCTTGGGTTGAAGCGAAACGAACGGATCTGAGTTAAAAGAAACAGGGAACGGAGCCAGATGCCAGACAACGCATCATACTCCATGCAATGAGTAATACAGCTTCACCAATATGCCTGACTGTTCAGTTACTCCGCCTCGCCAATCTAACGAAGCGAAAGACACTCGATTGAACGAGTAATTCCAAAGTTTGGAGTTCGCTCCTTTTCCACAAATCAGTTCGGCTCGTATCAGCATATGACCTAATCATAGTCTCATATCCTGACGCTTCTCTAAGAAGTACCAGAACGCCGGACGTCAATCAAAGGCAGTCATCCGACTCTCGCCAGACTCCGTCGGCGGACCCTCGTTTTGGTGGGCTGAAATAGTGAAGTGAGTGAAGGCAGGAAACTGTTGAACTGTAAACGTTGTAAGGCGTTTGTACGTGACTCACTACGAACGCGGTGAGGCCACGTGTAGTTACTGCAATCTTAAGTCTTTCACTTTGCCATTTACACAACCTTTAGTTCTTTTCTCTGACCCATCTTCTCTTCCATCACCAACCACTTTGTTCTTCGCTGGCTAGATCGAAAGCCATGTCGGAGCTGGGAGACTCCGCTGACGACGGCAGACACGACTTGTCTGCATCCAAGAAGTAAGTCTCAAGTATCGCCTGCCGAACTAAAGTCTATCAAATGAAGCCCACCTCTGATACTAACGATTCCAGACTTTACAACGTTGAAGAGTTCTCGGATGTGCGACTCATCATCCCAGGCTCGCGCAAAATACACGCGCACAAGGTTATCCTCGCCGCAGGATCGGGTTACTTTCGTTCCAAGTTCTCGCTCCCGATTTACACTGTAAGTAATCACGGCGGTCTAAGAAATGTACTTCGCTTTTTGACAATTTTATAGGAGGGAATTGTCGAAACGCTGGAGTTGGTGGGCTATGACCCTGCGTTGGTGTACATTATGATCAGATACTTGTACGGTTTTGACTTCATGGCCAATGGCAAGCAGGAAGGACTTGGTTCTCTTAACAACTACCTTGAGCTCTCCGCGCTCGCCGTACAGTTCGACGTGGAAGGACTGCTTGATTCGGCACTCAAAGCTGCCGACCACGCTCTGACGAGCTGCCTGGATCTCGAGGACGAGGACAATATCGACTATCTACTGGTCAGCTTTTTAGGGGCCAGATTGGTGGTCCCAGATGACAAATGCTCTCAGCATTTGCTCAGTATCCTTGGACCACATCTGACCAAGCTCTATGCCAAGCCGCGCTTCCAGTTTCTGTTGGACAATTCACCAAACATGGTTCGCTACCTTCTCGGCGCGCTGGTGAAGGACAAGGTGCTCAGGGAGAGCTTGTAACTGTGATGGTCGAGGCGAACGACGACTCACAAACAAGGCGCATGGGTGGAGACATTGGAGACGTGTGGGGAGGTATTGCATGGGGTCAGATTGAAGTCAGCAGCAGTCTCAGCGATACTGTATTTCTGAATCGAATCGAAGCTCTCAGGTAGTACACCTCTATACAACAGAGATGCGTGAAAAGTCTGCATGGCTCTCAGCGATAGTTTGAATTTGGAACCGCTCGAGCACTCAACTCGGCGTGACCACGCTAGATGGTTTTCTTCGATCATTGTATTGGAATGTGCAAGACAACTCTGACACAGAAAATGGTTGGCAAACTGTAGACTTCACTTCCAAACTCACTCCGTCGTCGTTCACCGCCAATAAAACCCTCGCTTTGTTGTTGAAGAGTGAAGTTAAGAACAGGCTCCGCAACAGTCAAGATCTTGATTGATGAGGGCATTTTGACGGCTTGATTGATGAGAAATCACCTAATTCAATTAAGCCGCTTGACTGTTGCGGGGCCTGGTTAAGAAGAGTTCTGATCGAAAAGTGTCTTAAAGCGTTTGCATGATGGACATCCTAGAGGGCTACAAACATGTGACATGGTTCACATAGGATCCACGTGCAATCTCACGGCTTCACCTTCCCGCTTCCATGACTTTCTTTGAAGTTTGCTCAGGTTTGCTTTGATCCCTTCCACCTTCAATACTCTGTTCCATACTAACCAGATCGCACGCCATGTCGGAAAACGACGCTCGCACTAGCGGTATAGGCGACAATTCTGTCTCCCAGTCGTGAGTCTCAGAAAGCGCCTGTCTCTCTAAAAGCGAAGTCTCTCTCTGACACCAACTCTTACAGACTCTACGACTGCAAAGAAATCTCTGACGTGCTGCTGGCGAAGGATCCGGAGCCTAGTTTCCACACAAATTCGATATTCATTGCGGCCACGCACGTGTACGGGGTTGGATCCATGAGCAATGGTGAAATCGTTCCCCCTACTTCGCTCTACGACTTTCTTGACATCTTTGTGCTCGCGGCACACTACGAGATCGATGGCTTGCTCGAATCAACGCTCGAAGCTGCCAATCACGCTCTCACTGGTTGCTTAAGTCTCGAAGATGAAGAGAAGATCGATTCGGCGCTCACAGACTTTCTCGGATCCAACTGGGACTCGATACTCAGTGACACAAGGTACACCTCAATGATGCTGGAAGTATTGAGAGAGAATGTATACAAGATCAACAGCAAGCCGGTGTTCGAGAAAATTCTCAAGGAGCACCCGTTGTTGGGTCATTGTCTTCTCCGTGCGATGGTGGAGGACCAAGGGTAAAGGGCAAAAGAGACAGCCCCAACAGGGCGGAGCGGTTGAGCGCTGAAACGATTACCAGGTGGCAGGATTCAAGCAAGGCCCGAACTTGAAGACTTGGGTGAGGCTCTGACATGTGACTGCGTTGGAATGGGTTGTATGCGCTGAGCCAGACACTGCTTCGAATGGAACAATGCTCCGTTCAGGTCGCAATGGTTCTCGAGGGACAAAAAGGCGGGACACCATCGTCCCTGAGATGCAGTAGACTAAAATCGACTCGGTATTTCAAGGTATGATCATTGATATTTGTGGGCACACGGGGCATATAGCTTTTTGAATGCATCACTCTCAGTGGTTCCATATAACAAAACTCGCTCGGTTCCTCAAGCCTCAAGGTACTTCAGCATGGTTTCAGTGATGTCGCATCTATTCTATCTATAATGCGGACGGTCGATACATGTCCGATAGAAAGAAAGTGATTGACAAACTGGAGACCTCACTTACGATTTGCTATAGCTGCATCTTTCTTCCGCCGCAGAAATCATTTGTGTGACACTCGCTTGTCTACACTGAAGTCAGAGCAACGCCGAACAAAGGGCGCTGTGAGACTTGCGCATGCATCAAAGGCGAGAACATACCTGAGAGCAAGCATCTTAGTGTATATTAAGCGACCGGGAAAATATGAGTTGATCGGTATCACATAGCACAACTCCTTGAGGACTTGACAGGCTCAGATTCAATGCAACACCACGTTGACCTGGCCGGCCCAATCAAAATAAACGCCACGTCGTGGTCCAAGTGGACCAGCAAACCTGAACTCCAGAGGTGAGCACTACTGAGCACATTGATCTTCATTTGGCTTCCAACTGACTTCCAAAGATTCTACAACTCCGAAGAGACCTCGGATGTGGCCCTCTTACTGCCAGGAATCCCAATGGGTCGTATTCACGCACACAAAGTCATCCTCTCCGCTGCCTCGAATGATTTCAAGATGGAGTTGCTCAAGCCTGAATTACTTGTGAGTGATAACGCCTGTTTCGTCGTTCTTCCAAGCTCGCTGGCCGAAAACAGGAAGCGAAGAAGCCAACAATTGTTATTCCCGAAGATGAGGTCAAAGCGATAATCGCAGCAATCCGGTTCATTTACGGCTTCGGTTTTCCCGATATGCCTGAAACGCTTCTCGATGTCGCCGAGGTTACTGCAATCGCTTACGGGTACAGCATCACGAGTCTCTTCGACTGGGTGAAGAAGATCGGCGACAAACTTCTGGCAGGATGCATTAACGACGAGGCCAAGCTCAAAAAATTCCTTGCTTTTGATCAATTCCCGCTCGTATCCAGAGGTACCCCTACGAGCTGGCTGATGCATGATTTCGCGGTCTGTTTTATGCGGAAGAATCTCAAAAATCTCGAAAGAAAAGCAGTTTTTCATGATCTGCTCGAAAAACAGCCGAAGCTAGCGGTGACTCTTCTGCTAAAAGATGTGGTGTATGAGATGGAGTAATCGATCAGCCCTAAAGATGAAGTGCTTAGCGAGTGACCTGGAGATGGAGCGATTGTTTAGAACTGGAGATGGCGCGAGATCAGCGGTAGCATGAGTTGTGAATCAAGTTGTCGTGGCCTGCAAAGTCTACGCATCAGCCTCACATTGTTTCAAATGACTGCCTGCGCGTACTCAGAGTCGTCTTCTCCAGTGTCCGCCGCAGAGTGAGGCCAATTACAGTCATCTTAAAACTTCAATCCGCCGCTTAGCACGAAGCCGCGCAGATAACTCTCGTTTGACTGTGCTCAGGTCCAACACCACTGTCTCAGGATGCGCGCTGGCATCGTCCTAGCTTCTTCCGATGTCATCAACAAAATTAAGATCAAGGATGTTACTGAGGAGGATGATGAGGACAAAAATGCCTCAAACTAAAGATCTAGGGGAGTGTTGAATATTAAGTCAAATCGCATGCCTGAGGCACGGAGGAAGGTAGATGAATGAAGTGAAGTGCTAGCGTGAAGCACAGACCAACCCTGCAGACTACTTGCTCTTTTCCCACATAGCTCAGTAGTAGATAGACTAAGAAACACAGAACACCTCTCACTACCAATTCCAACAGATATCCGGCCAACAAAGGGAGCTGTGAGACGCGTGCATACCTCAAAGACGAGAGCAAACCGCGAGAGCAAGCATCTAATCGTATATTAATCGGCCTGACAAACGTAGATCGACTTACCAGTACCACACAAGGCAACCTCGCGACGAGTCAACAAAGTCGCTTCAATCAGCCCAATCGAAAGAGATGTCGTGGACTCAGCGAAGCAGCAGAGGTCCTTTCCAGAGGTGCGATAACAAGCAGACCCATTGCTCCCATTGCTCCCGATAGGAACTCCACGTTGACATCGATTCCTACAGATTCTACAACTCCGAAGACGAATTAGACGTGGTACTCAAGCTCCCAAACGACCCGAACGGCGATCGTTCGATCCACGCACACAGGAAAATTATCAGCCTTGGTTCTCGGTACTTTGATCTCAAGCTCCGCGAGCATCCAGCCAATGTAAGACGACGCTACAACTAACGAAGACATCTTTCCACACCTACTGACCAAACTCAAAGGGAGCGACTCACGCAGAATTCCAAATCGACGAATAGCACGAAGAGATGTTAATCCCTACGCTCCGCTACATCTTATAATAAGTACGGGATTCCTCCGCTAACTAAGCTAGGCTAATTAGTTCTAACAACCTTAGTACCCCTAGTACGTA